>JALPQI010030446.1:0-47592 GCA_025490895.1 Thaumatotibia leucotreta | reverse complement strand
ATATGTATTAGCTAACGTTTAAAGATGAATGAATTTGTAACAAGATGAGATAACATGCATTACCGTAGGTCTTATAGTTTCAAAGATTCGAGACTTCAAATAGTACCCTGTTTTGTAAACTAGATAAAATGTTGAGTTTTGCTAACGGTCTTGGTTTAATATCGCCTTATCTAATTATGCTACGAAAAACATGAAATAATTATCTTATAGCGCAATTAATATTCTTTCATTTAAGGGTAAAATCAGGTCAGTAAACTTTGTAATTGAAACTAAAAACGCGAAATTCAAAAAGCAGGAGGTCCGCTATCTAAGTTTTTCATACAAATGGCAAGTCGTGTTGCAAAGCTGCAATTTTTGTATATTATAAAGGCTCTATAGGGATGTACGAAAATGCATATTACAAGAAGAAAAAAAAAAGGATTTAGGTATAGGACGTAAAAAACTGAAAAAAAATCGGACTTTTTTTAGTTTTTGACGTTTAACTAAAACACTATAACTTTTTGATACTAATTGCTGTAAAACTATGAAAGAATATTAAATTTGAAAGGATATGAGCTACTTTGCATTACCCTAAATTATATAGATTTAGAAATACGACATTTCAAAATGTGCCCTTCATTAAGTTAAGAAAATAAATGCATGTTTTGAATCCTCGTATACCCCCAAACTATAAGACTTACAGTAAATGTTATCGGCTCAATTTGTTCCAAATTTAATGTAGTTATTATCTACAATTACTTTTTTTTTCTTAGCGCGAACGTTTTGCCAATATTTAGTGAATAGCTTTAACGTAACCTAAAATTTGTTATGTTTTGATAAAAGGGCACTTTATGAAATGTCGTATCTCAAAATATATATAACTTACGGTGATGTAACGTAGCTCAAATCCTTTCAAATTTAATGTTCTTTCTTAGTTTTGAGCAATCAGTATCAAAAAGATAATAGATTTTTAGTTAAACGTCAAAAACTATAAAAAGTGCGAATTTTTTTCCGTTTTTTTACGTCCTATGCCCAAATTATTTTTTTTGTTTTTCTTTTAATATGCATTTTCGTATATATCTATAAGGCATTTATAATATACCAAAATTGCAGCTTTGCAACTCGACTTGTGATTTGTATGAAAAACTTAGATAGCGGGCCTCCTGCCTTTGGAATTTCGGGTTTGTACTTTCAACTACAAAGTTCACTGACCTAATTTTTACCCTTCAATTAAAGAATATTAAGTGCGCTATAAGGTCATTATTGCTTGTTTTTCGTAGCATAATTAGGTGAGGCGATATTAAGTCGAAAACGTTAGCAAAACACCAAATTTTATCTAGTTTACAAAAAGGGGGTACTTTTTAAAGTCTCGAATCTCTGAAACTATAAGACCTACGGTAATGCATGTTAGCTCAACTTGTTGGAAATTTATTAGTCTTTAAACATTTATTTACATATGATATCAAAAAAACGTTAGGTTTTTTTAATAAAAATCAGAAACTAAAAAATGGCCGTAAATTTCGCAGTTTTTCACGTACTACCCAGCTAGCACAACTTTTTTTTTGCTTGCAAAATATGGTTTTATACTGTCCTATGGTGTCTAAACAACATACCAAAAAATGCAGCGATACTACTTGATTTGCGAGTTTAGGGTAAAATTATGTACGATTTGACCGTACTAAACGTAATAAATATGTATTATGTACATATGTACCTACGTCATTTATACATTACGTACCTATACAATTACATACAACCATGTATTACAAAAAGGCATGTAAAATTATCTGACTTGATTTGAAATTTTCCTTATTAGTACTATAGGTAAGTATATTACGTACGTACGAGTATTATATATATGATAAAGGTACGATATCGTTTAGGCGTTTTTTCTATTCATTTTCAGGTGCTTTTCACTGATCTATTCAATCGACTATATCGAATTTCATATTATCCGATGAGGGACTATCTAGTATCTAGTGTACAATGTCAATGTGTTCAATACAAACTCAGAAAAGAGGAATTACCTCTTTGTCCCCAAAAAACGACGTTAATATGTCGTAAATTTATTTTACGCATTTATTTTGAGCTCAATCTCAGTGGATGTTGTTACTTAGGTCCTCAACGATCTGCTAGGATTTTAACTACATTTAAAACATGTCGAAACCAAATTGTTTCATAAGGATTGTAAAACTTTTACTATCTACCTTCCCTAAACAGACTATCCCAAAATCAATTCAGTATTGCTGACACAGATCCATTTTAATGAAATCAAAAGTCAAACAACCGCGACCCAGGTTAAAATGAATTCCATGTCGATAGAGTTCCAATAGTGATTGAGTGTCGGATAAACACAACCGAAGTTTAGCCTCTTTCGTCTCTGTTCGACTTAAGTGCTCCCCAACTCTATGAAAGTTTTATGTGCGTAAGACAATTCTAGCCATTCGAATGCGATATTTTAATGAAATTAATTTCTCATTGAGCGAACGGATTTCACATTCAGCTTATTCATAAAATTAGTAATTTTTATATACAGATTAAAAAAACAAGTTTAGAACATTTGAGCATTTGCCTAGGTAAGTAATATAAGCTACATTTTTATAAGAAGTTGTATATGCACGTCTGCAACGCTTGCATTTACTTTAAACGTATCTGTAAATTACAAATTAAGTAAATGATCGATTATGTAAAAATATTTTCAATATCATAAACTCTACCATGATAACCCTATTATAAATCAAGTAGAACTTTCATAGGTACGTTATAGTTACTTATAGCTCACGTCCGACGCAAAATCTGCCCCTGGGAAGCTTACATGGGAATTTACAAGTTACCAAACTATACACTGAAAAGGAATTGCTTGGTTAACAAAATAGGGAGGAGGAGCCCAGAGGATATTTATGACTGATATTGTTTTATAAAGTGTTTGTTGTTTCTAACCGAAACTACGGTGTGAAGTATCGACCTTGTTTCACAGAATAATAGGGATATAAAATTGCTCTAACGGTATTTCGTTTTTAAATTTAGAAACAATAGGCTTAACCGAAATCCTATTACGCACGTTTAAATAAATTTGAGGTCACGAAATCAATTTTGTGTTCAATAGATAAAACTAGTTAAATATCGACAGGTACTATTTGTATACTCGCATCTTGTATGAGTTCTGAGATCGTTTTATTTACTCTGTACTCGAATACGTGGACCTATTATTATGTCAAGGGAGTTAAGATCCTCTTCGCCGCCTCCTCGCGTGACATAAGATGATTCGAAAAGCCTCTTAAGGATATTCGAGAACCTTCACAAGTGCAATCCCTAAGTCCACGGGTAAAACCTCGACCTCTACCGTACATTTAGCAGTGGAGTCTCATTTCAAGTTTGCGTCAGGGATCAGAATTTGAGTACTCTGATAGGAGTACCTACAAGTACAAGCGCCCTCGGGCGGGAGAGGAAATAGTATACTTACTTGATCAATGCATAATATTGTTATGTATTAATAGATATGCATTGATGAAGAGCTGTTGCTATTTAAATGTGTATAAATAATTACTTGTAGTAGGTTATAAATAATAAGTAGGTATTGAACGATTTCTGTTACATAAGTATGTCTTTCATTGTCATTCTCTCTCATTCTTCATATATAATTACATTGCGTTAAATACCAAAACTTCTACTTTATTTAACATACAATTTAATAGAATTCATCCACATAATTAAAAAACTATGTCATGTCATATTTTTATTTTATTTATTTATGTCATATATTAGTTTTGTCCAATAAAGGTGACTCATGATGGTACTACGTTAATCAAAGCATTGGTTTACTATTAGATAATAATTTAAACCGTTATGACCAGAGTAAAAATATGTTTTTATAGAAAATATAAGGAGGAGCGTTAGACACGTAAAAGCTATCTGTTTAAAATATTTATTTTATTTATTTATGTCATATATTAGTTTTGTCCAATAAAGGTGACCCATGTTGGTACTACGTTAATCAAAGCATTGGTTTACTATTAGATAATGATTTAAACCGTTATGACCACAGTAAAAATATGTTTTTATAGAAAATATAAGGAGGAACGTTGGACACGTAAAAGCTATCTGTTTAAAATTGCGAAAAATTCTCCAACAGCGCTATCATTGAGATATCTCTCACGCACTTCCCGAGATTTTGGCTCATCACTGTTATTACCGGAGTTCCAAGTGCGGTGATTGATGGGCCCGCGCGAGGTCGCGAGCGTCTCGAGTGACATAAAAATCGCTGTAATCCGCCACCCAATTGCTTGATTATGGCTGTTAATCTCACCGAGATGGAGAACGCCTTCTGGGCCTGCCTTTTTAATCTCCTTTTTTATTTCGGCCCACTAAACAGATTGTAGTCGTTCGAAATTACTTAGCCAAATTGAAACGGAACGCCGAGATAAATGCACATGCTCACAAGTAGGCGTATTAGCGTTGATTTGTTGGAGGATACTTTACCTAACAATGCTGAGCCGCTTCTGGTGTACGTGATGGTAAATTTGCGTATTCATAATTGTTCTCATTTTGCAGATTTTCACATACCTATTCACAATAGCTGTTTCCAGATGTTGGGGATTTCTTATGAACTTATAACCAATGCTCGGCGGGGGTGAGCTGTTTTCATACTAAATGTCACGTGATAAATGTAATTTAGTATGAAAACAGTTCACCCCCGCCGAGCATTGCTTATAAATCTGACACTACCTGTTTTACATTATTTATTTTCATGGTTTAATACCTACGTCGTAAGTTCTTCCTTTGAATTACTGCGCTTGTACCAACTTTGTCCTTCTATTTTTACAAACAAAATAATGTTATGGTAGGTATCCGGAAAATTAACTATTCCCAACGATTTCGTTCATTTAATATTAGAGCTTAGTACGTTTACACGAAGACGACAAAGAATATTTAATGCATATTAAGTTCAGAAAAAAATAAAGATTAGGTAATTTTTATCGTTGCTACCTATTTTAATTGATGTTTGAAAGTAATAAAGGCAATTTAGTTCCAATAGTAAAGTTTTAGATCATTTCAAATAACATAATTATTGAAATTAATCAAGATTGTCAACTATTTAATGCAGCAGTGTTGGGTTCTGAGACAATACTCTAAACTGAGTCAAGATGGTTTCTTAATAGGTAGGTAATGAAAAAAGTCCAGATTGAAAGTGAAGTTATATTAGTAATTATCAAAAAGTTTTTATTACTAATTCTAATATATCTACTAAATCTACTACTACTAATTAAGAAAAGAAATTTAAAGGGAATATAAAAAGAGCATCTGTTTAATACGATGTTGATTTTAATAACGACTGTGTCAGTGGATGAACCAGATTTTTTTATGTTATTGCCATGGTGGCGCTCCTGAGTCACGCTGGCTTTATGCAAAATTATGCTACACTATGCAAACTAAACATATTTTTTTCTGGTTATTAACCCTTTCTTAAATATGATCCATCTACAAACATGCATGTTCGCCTAATTTAAGTAGCATAATTTTGCATAACACCAGCGTGACCTAAGAACAAATAAAACATGGAAGCCGCACGCCATACTGAATTGCCTTTAAAAACGGTCCTGAATTTTAGTTGACAAGTGTCACCCCCTCTTCAATGCGTCACGGTAATGAATTTCAATATCAACCTATAAAAACTTAAACCGCCATTTCAAAATAGTTGTGATTGGTTCATCAAAGTTTTGATTGGCTATATTCTATAAACATTTGTCAATGATGTTGCGTCAACATATGCGCGGTGTTAATAAAAGCGCTATGTTCTGCCCATCTTGGCACAATTGAACAATTGGTTTTGGAGGCATTTTTGAGCTAGCGTTAGACGTCCATATATGGTGACTCAGGTGATTGTAACCGTGGCAATAATAAAAAAAGTCTAGTCTACTTGGGTAAGTATTACAAAAATAATCAAATGTTAATTGAAAAATCATCTATCAAAATTTAAAATGAAGTAAAACGTAAGTATATTTTTTATTTCGCCGCAAACTGATACGAGGGTACATAAATATTTTGTTGGTCAGTGTAGAATATTCCCTTTAGGTACTTAGCGGAAATGACCAAACTTTTGAAACTCATTAAAATAATCCCTTAAAACATATCAGAGTCCTTTGATGTAGGCGGCGGCGGTCTCTCACAATAATTACTTGCGCAATGCGTAAGCATAAAAGCAGGCGCATTTGGAACAAAGAAAATGAGTAATTTTCATCTTGCAAAGCCGGTTTACATAATTTATATTTATTCGATTACTTTGCAATTTATATCCATGGTGGTTTACATCGCTTAAATGTTGCTCGGTATTAAGAAATTAGTTTTGTGTAGGTAGTTTATTGTAGGTATATACAATTGACAACACGATTCTTTTTCAAGAAAGCTTTTTTAGTAAATATTTAAATTATTCTGGACCCAATTATGAACCTCATTCAAATAATATATAATATATCAAAGGCAAAAATATTTATCGAGAGCGCTGCATGAAACCATCATGAAACAAGTTAAAAAAACGTTTTTATTGTAAGGAAAACACCTATTGCCTATTTGAAGAAGAACGGTGGTTGATCCACTTTTCTATTAAAGTGAATAAGTATTTGAAAATCATGAATCCGGTCTAAAGTTTGCAACAAAAATAAACAAATACGGAAAAATCAAGATACTGTGAAAAACATTTTTATTGAATTTAAACTTTCTTACGACATGGTTATAAATATAATTAAATGTTACATACATACAGGTTGTAATCGATAAGTGTTTACAGGCCATAATTCCGTAAATATGAGAGATATCAGAAAACTTTTTACTGATAGTGAAAGCACGTTACCCAACAAGTACAATTACATTAATAACTTTTCTAAATAGATGAAGTAATATTAAAAATACTAACTTAAAGCGCTCCCATACATGACGGCTTACAGCCTTAAAGAATGTCGGGTGTCGTAAGAGATAAAACTGTTAGAGATTCGTTATGTGTACGTATACATTGTAATAAAATAATAATACTACCGTTTATGAAATAATTAATCTAACATTTATTCTTAAATAAAAAAAATATTCGTATTAAACTAGTCTTTGAATGAACGGTTACGTGCTAAATGTATTGCAGGGTTTGAAGTTAATATTCGAAATATTTATGATTTTATTTCAAAAAAGTTATTAGTGTAATTTTACTCGTTGGGTAATATCAGGCTTTCGATATCAGTTAAAATTATTCTGATATCTCTCATATTTACGGAATTATGCCTGTAAACACTTATCGATTACACCCTGTATATACGGCGGAACATAGTACGCGCCGCCCTTATGAGCCGGGCTCAGTGCTTGATGATGGAGACCTAGGCTCTCCGAAACATGTCGCGCGTAGTGATTAAATATACGCAATTTTAACCGTTTAATTATATTAACATTTTTATTCATAATTATGATAAAAATATTTTTCAGTATTATCGGTTAAACCGTTGAGATTTTGTAATAAGATTATATTATCTCCAAAACGATACACTCTGTAAAATTATGACGCAGGAACATCTACAACTACACATGGCCTGACAAGCTCTTGGCCAGATATTTTTTTAATCTTGTTCGAGTAGAATATGTTATTCCTTATTACTTATAAAGATCGTGGAAGACACGTTTATCTTTCAAGTTTGTATATATGAGAAGGTAAAATATTTTTTCTTTTTTTATATGTATTCATTTTCAAAACTACAATTTATGTACATAGATTAAATCTAACTAATCTACTTAACCTAACCTAGATTGGCCCTTGTCGCATTGTACCGAGGATGCTGGCGGCATTTCCTCGCTGTATCGCAATACTGATGCGTTGTGCGAGGAAGTCGCCAGCTCTTCGGCCTTTAGCAAAATATTATAAGAAATTTGTTTATGACAATACAATTTTATTTGCAAAGCATTCCACCGCAAGTCCGTCGTTATTATGACCAGCTTTTTGTTGTTTCAGATACTGTTTCCCTGATTTTAAAATTTATTTACAAATCTTTTAAAAGCGCGATATTGAAAATGAAACATAATAAAACAAATGCCATAAGCCAATATAATACGAGCCTATCAGAGTGGACAACGTAATCGCCTTAAATATAATGCTTTTCGTCCAAGTTTTTCGGAGGACGTTTCCAAGTTATACGATAAAAACGATTTACCTTATGTGACTTTTATGAAGATATTACGTTTAATGTGATATATTACACCTTTTCCTAAGAGCCACTATACTGGCCGTAGATAGAACCTTGTCAAATTTATATTTGTGTAGCAACCGTTCTAAGATGCCTGCTCATTTCGTCAGGACTTTCTCCGGGTTTCTGGGCAGAAGCTGTTGCAACAGCGTGCCACATAAGAAACCGTTGTCCAACCAGCAGTCTTGAAGGTGAAATACCTTTTGAGAAATGGTTTGAACGACCTTTGAAGGTTCTTTTTGACTACTTACCGATTCACCCTTATCAATTTCGAAGGGGTCAATCTTCATGTTCATGTTACTCTTCACTTCATTCTTTGTTTCGTGAAATTTCACATCTCTTGACATAATAACTTGACGTTGTTTTGGTATCCATACTCTACTTTTCGATCTCGAGGATAGCCTACAAAGATTCCTTCCAGGCTTCGCGGAGCAAACTTATCTTTTCCGGTTGACTTGTCCAAGACATGTACCTTAGACCCAAACTTGTGTAAGTAACCTAATTTCAGTAGCCAAAATTACTGATCAGGGCTTTAGCGTTACGTTTGACAAACACATAGCTAGTGTCCAACTAGTCTATGGTAACGTTAAAATTGTCGCGAATCGTAAAGGTAATTTATATTACGTTAAGGAACAATGTGATAGAGTGTCAGCGATTTCTGAGCGAAAGGTTGACGTAAGGTTGATGCATGAAATTTTAGGACATTTAAATGCTAAGGATCTTGTGCGACTTTTAAACAAGTCCGGCATGAACCTAAAGATGGCAGATGTAAGTGAGTTGTACGATTGTGATGTTTGTGCGGAAGGAAAAATGAGTAGGTTACCTTTTTCGAGATCGAGTGGGCCATGCGATGAGAAGTTGAGAATAATTCATTCCGATGTCGTGGGACCCATGCAACATACGTCAATAAATGGAGCTAAATACTTTGTAACATTTATCGACGATCATACGAGATGGTGTGAAGTGTATTTTCTCAGCAAGAAAAGTGAAGTCTTCACCACCTTCAAGGTATATAAAAATCATGTTGAGAACCTATTTGGAAGAAAAATAACGTATTTTCATACGGATAACGGAGGTGAGTACTGTAATCGAAACTTCGACGAGTTCTTGAAGGAAGAAGGAATAGCAAGAATATTGACAATTCCAGGAGTACCTCAGCAAAACTCAGTTGCTGAACGGCAGAACAGGACCTTAACGGAAATGGCGAGATGCCTGCTCATTTCGTCAGGACTTTCTCCGGGTTTCTGGGCAGAAGCTGTTGCAACAGCGTGCCACATAAGAAACCGTTGTCCAACCAGCAGTCTTGAAGGTGAAATACCTTTTGAGAAATGGTTTGAATATGAAGATATTACGTTTAATGTGATATATTACACCTTTTCCTAAGAGCCACTATACTGGCCGTAGATAGAACCTTGTCAAATTTATATTTGTGTAGCAACCGTTCTATGAATCTGTTTGTTTACTTTTTGTATGTCGGTCGATCAATGGCAACTCTCATGTAAACACCAAATTAGTTACTTAAATACGTTTTCCTATTATATCTGCGTAATCACGCTCTGCATTTTTATTAGTAATCCTAATAGTGGTTATGGGCAGTCCATGCAAAGCAGGATTCTTGTAAAAACGTAAAAGGTAAAGAATTTCAGCAGAAATGAGTAGTAATGTGAAAATTGATCAGCTCAACGAGAGCAATTATGAGACGTGGAAGATCCAAGTGGAAGCAGTTTTAATAAAAAATGATGCCTGGGGATACGTGAACGGAACTATCAAGAAACCAGCAGAACCAGCCGAGGCAGCAAAATGGGACATCGGAGACTCAAAAGCTAAGTCGGATCTCATTTTATCGATAACCCCGAGCGAATTACGTCATTTGAGAGGTTGTAAGACATCGCGAGATGTATGGATAAAACTGCAAGACGTACATGCATCGAAGGGACCTGCGAAAAAGGCTACATTATTAAAAGAGCTACTGCTTCGTAAATTGGAGGAAGATGGTGACATCAGAGAACATGTCATGCGATTTTTGGATGTGAAAAGCCAACTAGCTGACATGGACATTGAAATGCATGATGATTTGGCTTCAATTATGCTTTTGTATAGCTTGCCGCCCAGTTTTGACAACTTCAGATGTGCCATAGAATCACGAGATTCGTTACCGAAACCAGAGGCTCTGAAGATTAAAATTTTAGAAGAAGAACATTCCAGAAATAGAAAAGAAAGTGTAGATAGGGCACTTCTGGTAAAAGGAAAGAGATCTTCTAAACCCAAGAGTGGCACGGTGTCACGGCAACGCGCATGTGATGAGCAAATCGATTCGAAGTTCAGATACAAATGTTTTAAATGTCATCAACACGGTCATAAAGCCTCGGATTGTACTCAAAAGAAAAAGGAACAGAATAGTAGTAGTGCCGTAAAGTATGTGTCAAACATAAGTGATTTTACAGATGTCGATTCCAATTTTGTAACATTTAATTGTGTTTCAGATGTTAATGCTGTTTGCAATGAGAATGGAGATTGGATCTTCGACAGTGGGTGTACGTCACATTTGTGCAATGACGCAGGCAAATTTGATACTACATTAATACCATTCTCCGGTAAGCTTAATTTAGCGACGAATTCGAGCACAAAAGTACAAGGTAAAGGTACAGTAAGATTAACTACATGTAATAATGGTTCTAAAACTATTGTCCAACTGCCAAATACTCTATTTGTCCCAGATTTGCGATGTAACCTAATTTCAGTAGCCAAAATTACTGATCAGGGCTTTAGCGTTACGTTTGACAAACACATAGCTAGTGTCCAAGATAGCTATGGTAACGTTAAAATTGTCGCGAATCGTAAAGGTAATTTATATTACGTTAAGGAACAATGTGATAGAGTGTCAGCGATTTCTGAGCGAAAGGTTGACGTAAGGTTGATGCATGAAATTTTAGGACATTTAAATGCTAAGGATCTTGTGCGACTTTTAAATAAGTCCGGCATGAACCTAAAGATGGCAGATGTAAGTGAGTTGTACGATTGTGATGTTTGTGCGGAAGGAAAAATGAGTAGGTTACCTTTTTCGAGATCGAGTGGGCCATGCGATGAGAAGTTGAGAATAATTCATTCTGATGTCGTGGGACCCATGCAACATACGTCAATAAATGGAGCTAAATATTTTGTAACATTTATCGACGATCATACGAGATGGTGTGAAGTGTATTTTCTCAGCAAGAAAAGTGAAGTCTTCACCACCTTCAAGGTATATAAAAATCATGTTGAGAACCTATTTGGAAGAAAAATAACGTATCTTCATACGGATAACGGAGGTGAGTACTGTAATCGAAACTTCGACGAGTTCTTGAAGGAAGAAGGAATAGCAAGAAGATTGACAATTCCAGGAGTACCTCAGCAAAACTCAGTTGCTGAACGGAAGAACAGGACCTTAACGGAAATGGCGAGATGCCTGCTCATTTCGTCAGGACTTTCTCCGGGTTTCTGGGCAGATGCTGTTGCAACAGCGTGCCACATAAGAAACCGTTGTCCAACCAGCAGTCTTGAAGGTGAAATACCTTTTGAGAAATGGTTTGAACGACCTGTGAAATTAGACTACTTACACAAGTTTGGGTCTAAGGTACATGTCTTGGACAAGTCAACCGGAAAAGATAAGTTTGCTCCGCGAAGCCTGAAAGGAATCTTTGTAGGCTATCCTCGAGATCGAAAAGGTTATAGAGTATGGATACCAAAACAACGTCAAGTTATTATGTCAAGAGATGTGAAATTTCACGAAACAAAGAATGAAGTGAAGAGTAACATGAACATGAAGATTGACCCCTTCGAAATTGATAAGGGTGAATCGGTAAGTAGTCAAAAAGAACCTTCAAAGGTCGAAATAGAATTTCATCCGGTACATATTACTAAGAGTCCAGTCGAAGCGATTTCCGAACATGACAATGATCTTGTAGATCCTGAACCCATACCAGAGAGGCAAGAAGGAGTTCCCGTGGAATCCCGTCAATTGACAAACGATCCTGATATTGCCGAGGAACCATTTCAACATGATCCTCATCAAGATGAGGTTAATGTTGATGGGGGGAGGGAAATGAAGAGAGGTCCAGGAAGACCACGACTGGAGCGAGGTCATGTCGGACGCCCACGGAAAAAGTACAATATGGTTGACGTAGAACCGCAAGTTCCCGTGGAAGACGTGGAGTCACAAATTCCAGTGGAAGACATAGAGCCACAAGCACCCGTGGAAGAAAACGTCGAGTCGGCTGAGGAGTACTTAGACTGTGAGGATTTCGCTGGAATAGCCGGAATTACCTTAAAGCAGGCTTTATCGGGTAATGAGAGAAAAGGATGGAAGGATGCGATACTTTCGGAAGTGAAAAGTTTAATTAAAAACGATACTTTCGATATTGTAAGCAAACCTATGGGCCGAAATGTCGTAGGCTGCCGTTATGTTTTAACGACAAAGCTAAATGTGGACAAAACTGAGAAGAAGAAAGCCAGGTTAGTAGCAAAAGGTTTTAGCCAGCGGTACGGTATTGACTACCAGAATACATTTGCGCCGGTTGCTAGACTCGACTCGGTAAGATTGTTAATTGCACTTGCAATGGAACTCGATCTTGAAATTCATCAGTTAGACATTAATACGGCATATTTAAATGGTTTACTAGAAGAAGAGATATATATGAAGGTACCAGATCTTTTAGAAGAATGCCTACAAGAGCTCATGCGTTCGGAGCAGCAAGGTTCAGCTATACACGAAAGAGCCAGCAAGATGTTGTGTGACCTGAAGTCCGGGGGCAACGTATGCCTACTCAAGAGGTCGCTGTATGGGCTTAAACAAGCTGGACGACAGTGGAACATCAGACTGGACGAGCAGCTCAAGTGCATGGGGTTGCAAGTCTCTTTGAATGAGCCGTGCCTTTATTTCAAGGATATAGATTCGCAAACTAAACTCTTTGTACTAGTCTATGTTGACGATATTCTAGTCGCATCGCAAAGAGGTGAATGCATAGAAAGTTTCAAAAAAGAACTGGCCACTAAGTTTGAATTGAAAGATTATGGCATTGCGAAATATATGTTAGGCATAGAGTTTGTCAGGTGTGACAAAGGCATTAAATTGACACGAGAAAAATATATTGAGGATTTGTTAATCAAGTTTAAAATGGATAAATGTAATCCCATATGTACACCTATGGAGTATAAATATAAGATGGAAAAACCTATCGTGAAGTGCAGTGAAAGTGAACAGTATCCATATCGCGAAATAATCGGTTCGTTAATGTATCTCTCGATTGGAACAAGACCCGATATTACGAATACGGTGGCTATATTGAGTCAATTCTTGGATTGTGCTAATGAACAATGTTGGAATGCCACGAAGCGTGTATTACGGTACTTAAAACATACGAAATCGTATGGACTTCTGTACACGAAGACAGGTAAATCATTGCATGGATACTCAGATGCGGACTGGGGAGGATGTTTGATAGATAGGCGCTCTTACTCAGGTTATGTTTTTATGCTAGGAGGTGGATGCGTGTCATGGAAGTCAGAGAAGCAAAAATGTGTGCCGACTTCAAGCTGCCAAGCTGAGTATATTAGCATGGCATCGTCAATGAAGGAGGGCATATACCTGAACAGCCTGCTTACTGAAATTGGGTTAGGTAAGTTCGCACCATTATCTTTACATGTAGATAATCAGGGGGCTATTTGCCTTGCCGGAGATCCAATGTTCCATTCTCGGAGTAAGCACATCGACATCAGGTACCATTTTTTAAGAAGTGTATTAAAGAATAATAAGAGTATTGAGCTAAAGTACTTGCCGACTGAATCAATGCTCGCCGATATATTAACAAAGGCTTTGCCTAGAGAGAAGCACTACACGTGCATGCGTGGTTTAGGCATAGTTAGCTAATTGTTTATTTTCTTATTGTTATT
The DNA here is from genome assembly GCA_025490895.1 of Thaumatotibia leucotreta. Lineage (NCBI taxonomy): Eukaryota > Metazoa > Arthropoda > Insecta > Lepidoptera > Tortricidae > Thaumatotibia > Thaumatotibia leucotreta. Next base: position 33,469 of record JALPQI010030446.1, on the reverse strand, counting down.
CTTTGATACTACTTTGTTTTGTATGTTTTATTGTGTTGTTATTTATTTTGGATATGCACATTAAGGGGGTGTATGAAGATATTACGTTTAATGTGATATATTACACCTTTTCCTAAGAGCCACTATACTGGCCGTAGATAGAACCTTGTCAAATTTATATTTGTGTAGCAACCGTTCTATGAATCTGTTTGTTTACTTTTTGTATGTCGGTCGATCAATGGCAACTCTCATGTAAACACCAAATTAGTTACTTAAATACGTTTTCCTATTATATCTGCGTAATCACGCTCTGCATTTTTATTAGTAATCCTAATAGTAACCACTATTAGGGTTTACTAATAAAAATGCAGAGTGTGATTACGCAGATATAATAGGAAAACGTATTTAAGTAACTAATTTGGTGTTTACATGAGAGTTGCCATTGATCGACTGACTTCCATGACACGCATCCACCTCCTAGCATAAAAACATAACCTGAGTAAGAGCGCCTATCTATCAAACATCCTCCCCAGTCCGCATCTGAGTATCCATGCAATGATTTACCTGTCTTCGTGTACAGAAGTCCATACGATTTCGTATGTTTTAAGTACCGTAATACACGCTTCGTGGCATTCCAACATTGTTCATTAGCACAATCCAAGAATTGACTCAATATAGCCACCGTATTCGTAATATCGGGTCTTGTTCCAATCGAGAGATACATTAACGAACCGATTATTTCGCGATATGGATACTGTTCACTTTCATTGCACTTCGCGATAGGTTTTTCCATCTTATATTTATACTCCATAGGTGTACATATGGGATTACATTTATCCATTTTAAACTTGATTAACAAATCCTCAATATATTTTTCTTGTGTCAATTTAATGCCTTTGTCACACCTGACAAACTCTATGCCTAACATATATTTCGCAATGCCATAATCTTTCAATTCAAACTTAGTGGCCAGTTCTTTTTTGAAACTTTCTATGCATTCACCTCTTTGCGATGCGACTAGAATATCGTCAACATAGACTAGTACAAAGAGTTTAGTTTGCGAATCTATATCCTTGAAATAAAGGCACGGCTCATTCAAAGAGACTTGCAACCCCATGCACTTGAGCTGCTCGTCCAGTCTGATGTTCCACTGTCGTCCAGCTTGTTTAAGCCCATACAGCGACCTCTTGAGTAGGCATACGTTGCCCCCGGACTTCAGGTCACACAACATCTTGCTGGCTCTTTCGTGTATAGCTGAACCTTGCTGCTCCGAACGCATGAGCTCTTGTAGGCATTCTTCTAAAAGATCTGGTACCTTCATATATATCTCTTCTTCTTGTAAACCATTTAAATATGCCGTATTAATGTCTAACTGATGAATTTCAAGATCGAGTTCCGTTGCGAGTGCAACTAACAATCTTACCGAGTCGAGTCTAGCAACCGGCGCAAATGTATTCTGGTAGTCAATACCGTACCGCTGGCTAAAACCTTTTGCTACTAACCTGGCTTTCTTCTTCTCAGTTTTGTCCACATTTAGCTTTGTCGTTAAAACATAACGGCAGCCTACGACATTTCGGCCCATAGGTTTGCTTACAATATCGAAAGTATCGTTTTTAATTAAACTTTTCACTTCCGAAATTATCGCATCCTTCCATCCTTTTCTCTCATTACCCGATAAAGCCTGCTTTAAGGTAATTCCGGCTATTCCAGCGAAATCCTCACAGTCTAAGTACTCCTCAGCCGACTCGACGTTTTCTTCCACGGGTGCTTGTGGCTCTATGTCTTCCACTGGAATTTGTGACTCCACGTCTTCTACGGGAACTTGGGGTTCTACGTCAACCATATTGTACTTTTTCCGTGGGCGTCCGACATGACCTCGCTCCAGTCGTGGTCTTCCTGGACCTCTCTTCATTTCCCTCCCCCCATCAACATTAACCTCATCTTGATGATGATCATGTTGAAATGGTTCCTCGGCAATATCAGGATCGTTTGTCAATTGACGGGATTCCACGGGAACTCCTTCTTGCCTCTCTGGTATGGGTTCAGGATCTACAAGATCATTGTCATGTTCGGAAATCGCTTCGACTGGACTCTCAGTACTATGTACCGGATGAAATTCTATTTCGACCTTTGAAGGTTCTTTTTGACTACTTACCGATTCACCCTTATCAATTTCGAAGGGGTCAATCTTCATGTTCATGTTACTCTTGAGGGAAATGAAGAGAGGTCCAGGAAGACCACGACTGGAGCGAGGTCATGTCGGACGCCCACGGAAAAAGTACAATATGGTTGACGTAGAACCGCAAGTTCCCGTAGAAGACGTGGAGTCACAAATTCCAGTGGAAGACATAGAGCCAAAAGCACCCGTGGAAGAAAACGTCGAGTCGGCTGAGGAGTACTTAGACTGTGAGGATTTCGCTGGAATAGCCGGAATTACCTTAAAGCAGGCTTTATCGGGTAATGAGAGAAAAGGATGGAAGGATGCGATACTTTCGGAAGTGAAAAGTTTAATTAAAAACGATACTTTCAATATTGTAAGCAAACCTATGGGCCGAAATGTCGTAGGCTGCCGTTATGTTTTAACGACAAAGCTAAATGTGGACAAAACTGAGAAGAAGAAAGCCAGGTTAGTAGCAAAAGGTTTTAGCCAGCGGTACGGTATTGACTACCAGAATACATTTGCGCCGGTTGCTAGACTCGACTCGGTAAGATTGTTAGTTGCACTCGCAACGGAACTCGATCTTAAAATTCATCAGTTAGACATTAATACGGCATATTTAAATGGTTTACTAGAAGAAGAGATATATATGAAGGTACCAGATCTTTTAGAAGAATGCCTACAAGAGCTCATGCGTTCGGAGCAGCAAGGTTCAGCTATACACGAAAGAGCCAGCAAGATGTTGTGTGACCTGAAGTCCGGGGGCAACGTATGCCTACTCAAGAGGTCGCTGTATGGGCTTAAACAAGCTGGACGACAGTGGAACATCAGACTGGACGAGCAGCTCAAGTGCATGGGGTTGCAAGTCTCTTTGAATGAGCCATGCCTTTATTTCAAGGATATAGATTCGCAAACTAAACTCTTTGTACTAGTCTATGTTGACGATATTCTAGTCGCATCGCAAAGAGGTGAATGCATAGAAAGTTTCAAAAAAGAACTGGCCACTAAGTTTGAATTGAAAGATTATGGCATTGCGAAATATATGTTAGGCATAGAGTTTGTCAGGTGTGACAAAGGCATTAAATTGACACAAGAAAAATATATTGAGGATTTGTTAATCAAGTTTAAAATGGATAAATGTAATCCCATATGTACACCTATGGAGTATAAATATAAGATGGAAAAACCTATCGCGAAGTGCAGTGAAAGTGAACAGTATCCATATCGCGAAATAATCGGTTCGTTAATGTATCTCTCGATTGGAACAAGACCCGATATTACGAATACGGTGGCTATATTGAGTCAATTCTTGGATTGTGCTAATGAACAATGTTGGAATGCCACGAAGCGTGTATTAAGGTACTTAAAACATACGAAATCGTATGGACTTCTGTACACGAAGACAGGTAAATCATTGCATGGATACTCAGATGCGGACTGGGGAGGATGTTTGATAGATAGGCGCTCTTACTCAGGTTATGTTTTTATGCTAGGAGGTGGATGCGTGTCATGGAAGTCAGAGAAGCAAAAATGTGTGTCGACTTCAAGCTGCCAAGCTGAGTATATTAGCATGGCATCGTCAATGAAGGAGGGCATATACCTGAACAGCCTGCTTACTGAAATTGGGTTAGGTAAGTTCGCACCATTATCTTTACATGTAGATAATCAGGGGGCTATTTGCCTTGCCGGAGATCCAATGTTCCATTCTCGGAGTAAGCACATCGACATCAGGTACCATTTTTTAAGAAGTGTATTAAAGAATAATAAGAGTATTGAGCTAAAGTACTTGCCGACTGAATCAATGCTCGCCGATATATTAACAAAGGCTTTGCCTAGAGAGAAGCACTACACGTGCATGCGTGGTTTAGGCATAGTTAGCTAATTGTTTATTTTCTTATTGTTATTCTTTGATACTACTTTGTTTTGTATGTTTTACTGTGTTGTTATTTATTTTGGATATGCACATTAAGGGGGTGTATGAAGATATTACGTTTAATGTGATATATTACACCTTTTCCTAAAAGCCACTATACTGGCCGTAGATAGAACCTTGTCAAATTTATATTTGTGTAGCAACCGTTCTATGAATCTGTTTGTTTACTTTTTGTAAGTCAGTCGATCAATGGCAACTCTCATGTAAACACCAAATTAGTTACTTAAATACGTTTTCCTATTATATCTGCGTAATCACACTCTGCATTTTTATTAGTAACCCTAATAACTTTGATGTCCAAGTTATATCCTTCTAAGAAACGCTTCGAAGAGAATAATAAAAAAAAGTTAAACGGTTGTTTATTCGCTCCACAATTTGCATTTCTCATGTTAAAAACAGACTTTCATTTACCAAATTTTATTGGTGTTGTTTAATCATATCATTTGTATTCATTTGGTTCTAACAAAATGAAAATAAGTTAAACGTGGGAATAAAAAGATACGTTACCTTACCATTTATCACCTTTTTAAATTTTTGTTAATCTAATATTTGAAACGCTTTTTGATAATACTGTCAATTTTTTAGTGATGTTATCTAATTATATAATTACACGTAAGTAGATACTAGCTGAAGCTAAAAGCTGAACTTTGTAAGGGCGCTCGCGTAGTTTTTCACCCTATTAATAATTTTTAAAGCAGTTTTTTTTCATATTTTAAGTCTAATCATTAATATAGGATTTAGATAATACACTCATACCACAGCCGTGTAGTGACGGCAATAAGAATACATTTGTCATGACCCCAACTCCTCCTGCGGGTGTCGTAAGAGTCGACTAAGGGATTGAAGTGTCACTGACCATTATTTAATAAAAGATTGATGATGGGCAGCAGCGTCATCATAGTGGACACATTACTGCGATCGCCAATCCGCTTGCCCAGCGTGGCGATTATGGGTATTTTACTCCTAATGCGTTTATACGCATAGTTAGTGGGAGAGGCCTACGTCCAGCAGTGGCTGATACTGGCACTATCATAGGTTGAATGATGATGGTGGTGACTCATACCACAAATTGTTTTCGAAGCTTTTTTTTATTAAACTTGGGTTAGCTTAACACTTATTTTAATTCTTTGACAAAAGGTTAATTGTATATATAAATCAACCCTGCATTGTGTCATTGTCTGACGCGGTGATCGTTCTATCAGCACAAGATCAGGTTGATATTAGCTGCAAGCAATAGTCTTGTTTGTTTAAAGGGATCCCAATACAGCGTAGCGCGGCCATGTTCAGGAACAGATATTGTTGCGAACTTATGGCATGATTGGCACGGCTCACGGCACTTCGCCGACCACTTGTCTTGTAAGCCGTTACAAAAGCGAGCTTCTGGTGTATTATCCTGGCTACTTAAATATTTTTTTATTACACAATATTAAGTTTCTGTAGCTATAAGTAGTTCGATATTTTTCTTACCTGCTGCCTTAGCACATCTTGTGGTTGATAGCAACTCGCAGCTACACGAGATATGCTATCCTCCCTGGACAATTTGCATTGCATTGACATAAACGTTATTAGTGTCATTACGAGTACGTTTAGCACTAATGAAATTCTTTTTAATTACAAAGGAAAGGAAATTTTAACACTTTGAGATTTATTTGAATTTAAAATTGGTTTTCCTTAGAAATGAAAAATATAATTGAATTGTCTTTCGGTATACCCTTAACCACCTACGTGCGGTCTCACAGACACTGGATTATACAAAATTGACAATAACTGAACGCAAGTACATCGCTCACGCCTCTGTGACCTTGTACCTTTGCCCGACCCCTCCGCAGTGCCGGCCATGCTGTCGATTCGTTCAGACGTGCAATCATTTGGATTTGGTGAGTAATAAACTAGCATCGGCGGTCTGTGAGACCGCATGTAGGTGGTTACGATACATTTTGTTAGTGTCTCGGGGACCGCACGTAGGTGGTTGTGTTATTTAAATTTCATAATAATTGCTACTATAGTTTGACAAAGTTTTGAAAAAAGGTTCAAATTTATGAAAAAACTGGCCGAAAAATTAATGAGACCTATTTAGAGCGTCGGGCAAATAATCAGCGTCTTCCGCGGGACTAGAAGATTGCTTTTAATTTGAATGTTCGAACAAATTGTGTGTCGACGGTAGACAAGAATGGTTATTTTAAAAGCATGTAATTTTACAAAAATATCTTATTTGTAACCAAATTTGATAGTTTAATACCATTTTTGATTGCTCAATTTTATTTTTTTATAATGAAAATATTTATATTAATGTTCTTTAATTTTGTAATCTCATATCCCGAAGGATACTTAGTTTTGTAATCGAAAATACGACAAGTTAATAAATATGTTAAGTTTGAAATAGAAGATGTTGATTATTTTTATATTCTTGTTGGTTAATAAATGCCTGAAACAATTTAAAGTGTATTTAATATATTTAAACCCCCTTCAGTCACGCCAAACTAAATAAATCAGGTCCCATAAGAAGAAGCGGTCTCCATGACCGCACGTAGGTGGTTGTGTGATACAAACAGGACGTAGGTAGTCAAGGGTTAAGTAAGTACATAAAATGGCTGACTCAAAGAAAAATGTTGGCAATTTTTTAGATTTGATTTGTAACAATAGGTAATTATGTTTGTCAGCTGCTGTGTCAATCCTTTATTCTTAGTAGTTGTTATTGTTTCTTTAGTAATTATTAGTTTTAATTTTTTTCATTGTGAAAATTATATTTTTTTTGACTGATTCTACATGAAAATTCAAATTACTATGTTGATGAACAAAATATTACACGTGATTAGATAGATGGTTTTCGTGTAAGGTGTACCACAAAAGTGCTCATGTTGTGGAATAGTGTAAGGCTTGCTTCGCTCGCACCAACTACCCACATACACGGCACGTCACACAATTTGTACCATAAATAAAACAACATTGTGTTAGATTGGCATGTTGAAACGACATTCAGAATGTTTAAAAAATCACGTAAAAGGAATTTAATTTGGATTATTGTATGTGTTCCTAACTTATTTTTAGTTACTTGGTTAGGTAAGTACCTATCTAGTTCCTTTGATCGAATCATGTTATAAAATAATTTACCTTTTACACGAAGCTAAGCCAGTAAATTGTGAGTGTTCATAGTTAATTTTCTCGCATGTGCTGCTTCTTTGATCGCTCGTTCGTGTGCCCATTCGGCTGTGACTTACCCGTTAAAGTGGACAGCTATACTTACGCGTCTTTTACATCGCTTTGACTAAAAACAACAAAGCCTCGGTTACAAATTGAACCAGCGGGAGAACGGACGCAGAAATTAACTTTTGAAAATGAAATATCAATCAATTAGCACTTTCGGAAATCTTTCTCGTTTGTACCCAGGAAGTTTCAGAATAATTTAATATAAAGAGGCAAAGTTTATCTGCCGGCAAAGTTATCAGGAACTTCATCTTTCGGGCGATTACTACGAGTTTTGGAGGTAGGCTCTGTTTAACTGTGATCACAGAGGGCGCTTTTTTGTTCATTAGGATTATGTGTCAATGCCTATGTTACTTTCGCTAATCTCAAAGAGAAATATATTTCCAAATGAACTAGCGAGTAATAGTGATTTATTAGGAGTCAAATGAACAACACGCTGGCATAAGTAAATACAATAAGAACAAAAATACTCTTATTAGTACAACACGTGGGGGTGATTAATAACAACCTGTAATGAACACGATGTGTAATCATAATACGGCCTGTGAAGTCGTGTGTATGAATGCACACGTGACGTATGATCAATCTGAGAGTCTAATTTGCACGTAGGTAGCGAGCAAACTAGACAAGGATGGAATACGCTCCTTGATTGATTGCTCTCCGCTCGGATGCCTCGCCATCCATTATTTTTGCCGAGATCCATGAGAGAATAGCTATCATTTGTATCCAATTGCGTTGTTATGCCGGGGACATTAACTTCTGGCGTCTCCGTGGCCGCTGACGTAATGCCGCCATCCTCGAGTTAGCCTTACATAAATACCTACCTGTGCCTTTTGTGTAAGTGATAACCTGAGAACTAACGGTAACTGTTGAGCCTTTTTAAATATTTCGTCAATTACCTATTGTGTCATTAATAGCCTGTGTGTGGTATTTTAATGACTTCATTTAATCAAACAAATCTCTGATAAATTTTAATGCGGCAAAAAATATAATGTATGTATGTGGAAACAAGGAATTTTTAGGGTTCCGTAGCCAAAATGGCAAAACGGAACCCTTATAGATTCGTCATGTCCGTCTGTCCGTCTGTCCGTCTGTCACAGCCGATTTACTCGGAAACTATAAATGCTACAGTAACGAAATTTGGTAAGGATATGTGTTGTATGAACCGCTACAAGATTATGATACTAAATTGTAAAAAAAAAACATTGGGATGGGGGCCCTCCATACATGTAATTGAGGGATAGAAAAATTTTTTTTGTTGTATTTAAGCGTGTGGGGTATTAATAGAAAGGTCTTTCAAAATGATATCAAGTGTTATTAATTTTATTTTTATTTAAGCAACTCGTTTTCGAGATATCAGCTCTCAAAGTCTAAAAAATGTGTCCCCCCCCTCTATTTTTAAAACTACGCAATATAAAATTCTAAAAAAAATATATGTTATGCACATTAATAAACTGTAACAACGATTTTTGGTTTGATTAAATTATCTCTTATAGTTTTTGAGGTAGGTTGATTTAACTGTATTTTTTAAATAATAAATTGATAATGGTACGGAACCCTACGTGCGCGAGTCCGACTCGCACTTGGCCGGTTTTTTTTTTTTCATTTTCATTCATACGCCATGAAGCTACTCATGAATCAGATATCCGACGTTAAAACATTAAATTACTGGTAAGTTTTCAGAGTCAACACGTACAATAAAAATACCTACAGACCTATGTAGCTAAGATGCCAGTCTGTAATTTAATAAAGAAGAAGAAGATATTAAGACTATTTTCATACGTTATGTTTCTTTTTAATAGGTTTAAGTCTTTTTTTTATCTTTATTAAAGAGCTTTATCGCTTAGCGATAATGTCGCTCCATAGACCCATCATACAATACACTTATCTACGATTGATAAGACCTATATGGACCAGCTTAAATAGTGATCTGGCTTCATTTGACAATGGGTAAGCCAGGGCACTATTGCAGACACCGACATCAAGAAAAATATTCGTTGATATTCTCAATTGACTCCTAAAGTATTCATTCGGCACACAAGGTTTAAGTCACAAATGATCGAGTTGTTAAAAGAGTAAGTACGAGTAGAAACTTGTTCACTCAAATTCCATTCCAAAATAAAGTTATTGTGTTGTTTGCGTTTGCCGTAGCGAATAAAAATCGAGATCTGATACTGACTTCAATAAAACTGGAAGTATAACAACACGTGTATATTTAAGCTGGAAGCCCGGAACGATCCATCAACGTCTCGATTTGCTGATGCCGAGTTTACCACTTGCGATTTCAAAACAGTTTTTTTCTTACGTTTGGCAATGTGCGATTATGCTGTTTGGTTGTAGGATATGTATAAAAATAATATAGGTAGTTTTTGTCGAAGATCTGAGAATTATAACATTTATAACAACAACAGACGGTTTTGCTATTTAGCGTATTTTGTACTTTTCAGAGTCGAAATTCATAGGTTCCCTCGGTGGTATTGCACGAACATTGTAGGCTGGAATCGCAAAACATCCCCTTAAAATTTTAACATAATTATAAATTAGGTACTGATAAACTAGCGTGTTAGCACCGTCGCACAAACTATAAGTATTGCGACACAGTAAGCAATTATCGCTATAATTTTCAGTCCATACAATGCAAGTTTGGATTTCATTATAGTTGTATCTACATTTTATTCGTCTAAGAACTGAAGAATATTTTTGTACGGAAGAACTAATAAGTCTAATAACTAATACCGTATAAGCTTGTATGCAGAAACGGCCTGCATGAAAACAGGTTTGTTCAACGTGTCGCTTTTTGAAGTATAGGCCTTCTTCTCAGACGTTGTAAGATTTCCTGATAATAGGTTGAGCATGATCGAGCATTATGGCAGATTATACCCATCGTTGGCAAGCAGGTAGGTAATGTGTCAACCGTGATGATCGATGCGACACATTATTATTATTTTAGGGGTTATAATCGTATATTACGTTGTGTAATACATTTTTACATCATTATTTCATTTTTCCACATTTCAGAAGGTGGAATAATGATGTTTATCACTATTTTTAGGGTATTTTTTAGCACATACTCATTTATAAACGTGCTGTTTATTTTTCAAAGATTAAGAGTTAAATCAGTAACGTCAAATAATAAAAGAAAGCAGCCAGTTATTAAACGAATACTTGCGAAAAATATTTTAGTAACTAAATTCACTGCTACTTAGATATTAAGGGTGTACCTCGAATTTCGTAGGTAGCGTCCCATGTTGGCTGATATTTAGATACAAAAATGCGTATAAAGCTCCTTGATTCCCTTTATATATAGTACTTAACTAAGTACCTACCTGTGCTCACAAAATAAGAACCAGCCTTTATTCAGAATAAAATGTGTCAGAAAAACCAAAGAAATGTGTTTTTTCCACTCGAATGAATTCAGTACAATAACCTGAAAGGCGCGAGAAAACTTTCCCAGTTACTCAAGGCTCGGAAAAAGTTTAAATTTAGCCTCTGCAAAGGAGCCATACTTTGAGCGGCAAGGTAGCAAACACAGACCAAAATGTATAAATCATGTTCCCGTTCAGATTGTTGGCATTTTAATTTGTTGTAATTAAAATTTTGCTGTCAAAGACGCGCATTGCGGAAAGTCTGCGTAGTTATTCCATGCCTGACAGCTGCTGTTAGCCTTTGTTGTTTATTAACTTCCACTGACTTTGATTATATTGGAAAGGTTTTAAAGGACAAAACAAATTGGATTCTTGCACATACGGGTTACGGATCTGTCAAATCACATACGTCTTACGGCCTGTTTCACAATCTCCAAATTAAAGTTATCTGTCAGATAAAAAATAACACTATCTCTTTCTTTCACCTGGAAGAATAAAGAGAGCGTGTTATTTTTATTTGACAGATAGCTTTAATTGGAGATTGTGAAACAGGCCTGAGATTATTAATTTTATTTCCTATTGTACGCCGTAAGCATTCCGTGTTAGTTTTAAACGTTTTTTTTTCTATATTAAGTAAGGGCAACTTTGTCCTCTCTTTGTGAATATGTGATAATATCGTTGTGTTTTGTAGTAAAATTGTTTTTACTCAGCAAAAAATAATAATTTTACTAAAAAAAAACCCACCAGCTTATAGATTATATATTCATGACTTAACACCGCAAGGTTTATTTATATTTATCAAGCAAATATACAAACCAAAATGGAGGAGTAGGGTCGTGATATTTGCTTTAGGTACATACCTACCTATTCGGAAATAGTATTCAACAATAAGATTAAACTAATTAATTTTGGGCACGTTCAAAAACATTAACAATGGTCCGGATTAAAATTACTGACAAAGTTTATTATAAATTACGGTAAAACCCAAATCTAAGGTTTGGTATTATCGAGGTTATAAATATCGCAACTGTTTAAATCAAAACCAAGTACGTTGCATTAGCGATGGTTGTTGATCGGATCAATTGTAGGTATACGAATTGCGTCTTTCTAAATAGCAGCATAACTATACAAAAAAAATAGCCAAGAGCATGTCGGAACATGTATAGGGTTCCGAAGTTATTAAAAACCGACTGGGCCGATTATGTTCAAAATAGTCTTATTTTAAAGTACTTTATAAGTCATGATTTTTTAGAGCTACGGATTAAAAGTTAGAGGCGGGAGTGACACTATTTTTTTTCTTCTGGAGCTACAGTAGCCGTACCAATGAGTTGTGAAGTAACCGATATATTATGTTTAACTCAATACGTTAAGCAGCCGTTTTTCGACAACTGATGATACGGCTACTGGGCGGCTCCAAAATTACCTACCTATTTCACTGCTTGAGACGACGGACCGCCCACTTCAAAAGTATAATGAAAGCCGGATACACGGTGTTCGCCTGCCACGGTGGCTGTAGATATACGGCCCAGGGCAAATAACCGATCTCATAAGCGACCGCCCAAGGGCCGTGACCCGTCGTGAAATAACTTTCAATAAATCAAGACGTGACCAGCTTGTTATATTATGGTACAATTTATTATTGATTGCTTTTAAGATATTTTATTAAAACCAAACCTATTATTTAAAAACGTCTTAGTGATAGTTTGGTCTGTGCGTCCTGACAAGTGGCAATTTTCTGTGTTTGTTTTTTATTAACTGTCTATAATTCATTGCGATAACACGAAAGTTGTTTAAAGCTTATTATCTTCATTATTTTTGAACCACGGTACAAAAATTGGATTTTACAAATGGCTTAGAACTTTTTAGATGTGGCTGTTGTTTAAATGTATTGAATTTAACTATGAAAACACGGTTCTCAAATACCTAACCGTGCTGTGCAACGGTATATCCTTGGTAAAGTACAAAAATTAAGAAAATGTTATCTTGCTATTTAGTACTTATGGCTACCTAGTTCAGCCGCAGACAGACATGACGAAACTATATTTAGTTTCCGTACAAAACTAAAGAGAGAACTAAATTATATATTGAGTTATATCCGAAGATATTTATTTATTTAAACTATCACGATTTTCACTCATATTTTAACGATAAAGGATCTTAATCGCGTAAACTTACATTTAACACATTGAGCGCGTGGAACTCCCGAGGGGAGTTCGCTGTGGGAGGTCCATTTTCGCTATAAAGCGGAAAAATCACGGGATCGGCTACGAGCGTAGCGCGTAGCACTCGTCCGCAATGAAAGTGTTAATATTATCATGACGTTTTGGGCACGAGTCTGCCTGTGACCACGTAACGTCAGGATACCTAATATGGAACGGAAGTTTATACGGTCAAGAGCCGTTTGTCGTTAGCTTATAACTAAATTATGCTAGTGACTATATGCATAAAAAGTCAGGGTTTACTTTCATCATGAACCGATACGCTCGATCTCACAAATAATCAATACCATATCGATACCTTTGGGTTCAATTGTCGTAAAGGACATTTTGGCGAAAATGAGTTATATATACAGTTTTGTTCAGAATTTCAAGCGCTATCGACCTGTATAGTTAAAGTTTCGATATCTCTTAAAAAGTTGCCTTTACGACCAAGATTTTCTACTATGGACTTGCAAAAATAGCTTAGCAAATGGGGCGTAAATATCAAGTCATTTATTATAAATAATTATCTGTGTCATAAAGGAAATGGACAAATAAAAATAGTGTCGTAAGTGACCTAATAAGTTATGTGTTGTCCTTTACGCCCTTACTTTTTTACGATTACTTTCTGTAGTTCTATGGCCAACTTGGGCTTAAAGAACAAGTTTTCTCTTCGTCGTCCTTTACGACCGGCACGAAAAATTAATTCTTATATTTCTTATACAAATACTATTGAATGATCAGGTGTCCCAAGATATATTTATACAACCAAATGTATGGGAAATATATTCATTTCGTGTCAAATCAACATAATCCACACAACTTTTAAATCTAAGAGGGGACCGCTTTCGTATTTATGGAAATAAAATACACTGAAGGTAATCAGTAAACTGTAATCAGCCACTGTCCAAGTACCTAGTTTATACATAATATAATATGTATAAACTAGGTAGTTTTTACATAATATGTATAAACTAGGTAGGTAGGTAGGTAGGTCACATATATTATATGTGACAGTAATTCTGAATCTTGAGTAGAAATAAGTAGAAATAAAGTAATATCTGAAGACATTATAATCGTATCTAGGAGTTAAATTCTAGAAATAGGTACAATCTTCAGTACCGGGGAACTTAACCCGTATGTATTCCTAGTCCTTCTTTCTTGTAAAGTCTTACAATTACTACCTGTGTCACATCACATAAGCATGAACTACTTGAACAGTTGCTTATTAAACTTTACTATCACCATTACCTGGTGCTTGTTCTTTACATATACCTACTACGAAACCGTGCCATGTTGCCGTGTCATGACGGTAGTAAGAATACATTTGTCACCCCCCCAACTATTCCGTGGTAAGAGTTGGCTAAGGGTTTTAAGTGTCACTGACCGTTCATTTATCGAAAATTGATGATGGGCAGCAGCAACATTATAATGGACACAGTACTACGATCGCCAACCCATTTGCCCAGCGTGCTGATTATGGGCATTTACCTCCTAATGCGTTCATACGTATAGGCTAGGGAAAGGCCGTTGTTCAGCAGTGGATTGATATAGGCTGATGATGACACTACGAAAGCGTTCCCCTACTAGAAGTAATAGCTTATACGTTTAAATTACTATTGAGACAGCGCATCACTGAAACAATTACTTTAAAATTGTTGCAAAAATGTTGTATATATTTTTGAAACAAATAATGTTTCCATACGTATAAGATATTTACTTCTTTGTTATGACTAAATATTTATGAAAAGTATACTGCAACTCTAATTCGACTTTCATTCGCAATATTTCCTACGTTTTAATAAATGTTTTAAATGTGTTTAGAGTAAATTAAGCGGAAAACAGTCGCTATTTGTACCATTTCACTTACATTTACGCCCCAAATTTGTAAGAAAATTATCTAAGACCGTCATTTACGACCCTATCAACTCTAATTGCTCAAAAAAATCGTGGGTGTAAAGGACATACATAGCAATTTGACATGTCCTTTACAACATCTAACTTCTAAGCCGTTTAGCATATCACTACGATTGCTACACCAAGTCAAAGATACCAACAATCTACATTGTTTTCATATACACGTCACAAATATTGGTCAAAAAACAAAAAAGTTCTTGACAGTTTTCAAAAAAAAAAATAGTTTTTTGATTCTCCTGAAAACCTGCATTTTGTCCTTTACGACAATTGAACCCAAAGGTATCGATATCAGTTTTTTGTGGGATAGCATGGTACATTACAAAAGGATCCTTATACAAATATTTAAATAAAATCAAGCAATGATCAAAACTTCTAGGGAAATACATAAAAACGAAGATATAAATGGAACACATATAAACTTTCTTATTCCGTAAAATATTTTAATAAGTATACGAAAAAATACTAAATTGAAAGGAACACCTACGCTTCACTTCGCTAAAAAAATATAGGTATACCTACGAAAGTGAATTATTAAATTTAGGAGAAAAGAAAATGTTTCTCGAGCGAAAATTCAATAAAACACCATAGCTTAATTTGCAAGCCTCTGTAAAATAGGCACCGCTAAAATTCCTCGCATCAAATAAACGTTCTAGGGAAGCTGTAAAGCACCGTCACTTAATAAAACTTCTCCCTAGGGAAGAGAAGCAAACGGCTCAATAAGATGAGGAGGTATCATCGCAGCAGGGTGAAAAAAATGTCATAAAACGTAGGCGGGGCCACATTAAATAAATTGCAGGCACTGCCGACGCGCGACATCTGCGGGCTTGCTTGGTGTCGGCGGTACGTTCCACTTTAGAGCATGGATTTATACACCCTAATCACAGGGTACTAACATAAAAAGACCTGTAAAATCTTCCGTCGGCTTTAAGCTCCCGACTCAGTGTTAATAACACCGGTTGGAAATTTGTATATAGGGTTGCGCGCTGTAATGTATGTACTTAATTGAGTACACTTTTATGTCAACTATAGCATTTTTATTATTGATCAAACCGAATTAAGACCTAATTTTCAACACCATTTATGGAGCTGTGTCAGGCATCGCCTCTATGATACCTACCACATATTTACCAACCAGCCAGAATCATCATCATCATGTCGTCCACTGCTGGACGTAGGCCTCTCCTATTAACTATGCGTATAGTCGCCACGCTGGGCAAGTGGATTGGCGATCGCAGTAATGTGTCCACTATGATGACGGTGCTGCCCATCATCAATCTTTTATCAAATAATGGTCTGTGACACTTCAATCCCTTAGTCAACTCTTACGAGACCTACAGTTGGGATGGTGACAAATGTATTCTTACTGCCATCACCACGCGGCGATATTATTGTTGATCAAACCGAAATAAGACCTAATTTTCAACACCATTTATGGAGCTGTGTCAGGCATCGCCTCTATACCACATATTTACCAACTAGCCAGAATGCAATAATTAAACTATTAAAGTTTCATTTGCATAATTAAATAATTAATTTGCGTTTTTATTTGTTGAATTCGTCTATACCACAGACAAATTTCGCTTCAACACAATAGTCTGCCTTTGAATTCCAAGTAATCGGTTTATCGCCAGCGGAGAGCCTTCCACTAGGCCCTTGTGCTGCAGCTAGTCCAGTTTTCCTTCAACACGATTTTCGCTACGAAACGGGAAGACAATACCAGTTGTTTGTAGTGTGCTTGTCTGATCTGAAACAAGACCATACTTAGTGAATTATGTTCTTTGTCCTTTTTCAATAAAGTTGCATAATGGCTTTCAGGTCACAATTTTGTATTTAACATCACCGATCATGGCTGCTAATAATGGTGAAGCATAATTTATATAAAATACCGTTTTCACGGAAATGGTCGTATAATTGTTACAATAAACTTTGATTTCATTCCTGGAAATACAAATAGAGACAGCTAAAATAAAAAAATGCGACGGGAAATAATTCGTTACATCTGTTAATATTAAGCCTTAGCATGAGAAGAGGCCTACTAAGCGACGATATCGACGGCAACCAAATTAATAACAGTTTTTCGATTGTTGAAATAGTTCCATAAGCATTAAGCATAAATTAAGAATGCGTTTTTGTATAAATTGTCAAAAAAATAGAATGGCGCTCCAGCTTTGCATTGTACACACGTGGCCATTGTAAGCGTCGGTGCATGCGTACGGAAACAGCAGCTGCGGCGTTATACCATCTATTCCATTCGCATACCGAGCCAGGTAAAATAAGTCTACATACAAAACCTTCAAATCGTACTACTTACTAAGAAATCAGCGGTATCAAGAATAATTTGTCTTTAAAAAGATTGTTGGCTTGAGAGAGAATAACCGAGCAAATTTAATGTTGCACCTTCTTTCTGACATAACTGCCAGATTTTACTTGGTTATTGTCGCCTGTGGCCAGAATTCGTTGGGAATAACCCCCAGCGGTTTCACAGTGAACAATTATATTTTCATTCCACCTTTTTGTCACAAGAAATTGTGTAAACGTGGCGTAAAATACGCTCTGTGAACAATGTAACTTGGTTACAACAAATGGTTTAGTGTGCCATGGAAAATTATGGACAAGTGAAATGTTTGCTAATGTTTGTTGTGGGGAAACAAAAGTAGCATAAGCGATGCAGTGAGATAGTTTATACACCTTCGTTTAATGAAATAGAAAACACATTCGAGGGGATTTGTAAATAACGTGATCACATTGCTTTACTGGACCTTGTAGCGGATAAAAGAAGCATTGTAAAACGCCAGTCAATAAAGTTGCGTTTATTAAACTAAGAAATTTTCATTGGTGGTTCTGGAAAAAGGTGCCTGAAAGGTGGTTACTTATCATTAGGTCAATCTATATATAGTGAAATTGCACAGTTTACACGTTATTATTACGAGTGATAAAAATGCTCCATTTAACAATGTTAGTAAAGACGTATTGTTTTTGTTACAATAAAAATATCTTTATCTTCATAACATGTGTGTGTCTTACCAGATTACCGCTTAGAATGCGAGATCATACGAACGTGCTTTAATATCACTTAAAAATCGATTTTCGCCAGATGAAAGAGATAATGCGTATAATTAAATTAAACGGCTTACCTCAAAGGGTCGCAAATAGAAGCCAGTTCTAGTTTACGAATTCCTTTTACACGCCAAGTGTACGCGTGTCGGATTACCGGAAAATCCGTCCAATTGCCGCATCCGGTAGCTTTTGTTTGAAGTCATTCAGTCGTTCTAATGAGGAAACAGAAAACTACGTTAGAATATTTAACAGCTTGGATTCATTTGGCAGTTTGATTGCTAAGTAATCACAAGACCGCTTGCGTCTTAAATTCATTCATTATTTTTTCTCAAACTTGCTACGGAATGTTGATGTTACTTACTTTAAATTAAACCCGGAAATACTATATATCCGGTGTCATGTGCTAAGATGATATGTAAAGAGATTTCAAGTATTTATTTCACACCTAGGACTGCAAACAGACTGTCTTTTGTTTTGAAACGTCAAATTAAAGACACTAGGTCTTGACATTCAGCCCGCAGAAAAAAAAACCTTAGAACTAATGTCTATACCACCAGGTAAAAGAATACCTCAAACAGATTTAAAAAAAGTTAGGCGCGAACGATTTTTTTGTTTTACGATACTGTACTATTGGTATATTTACAAATGAAATAGTATGGTTCGGCGAAATCAGTTCGTTTTATTTAATGGCAAGTTTGAGAAAAGCACTATACAAATCTCGGCGAGAAACAGGGTTACAGGCCGCGTATCCGTATCTGGCCTCAGTTCCTTCGGCCAGATATATCTGCTTGGCGTGTAACCCTTCGTTTCCCGTCCTCTATAGTAATGTACTATTCCTTACTTATGTAAGCGTGGCTGGGTCGATACTAGTACGAAAATTGCCGTAGTAAATGGCAAATTATGTGTCATGGGATCAAAAATATGCTTTACCCACGATAGCAGTCCCATTCTACATATATACCTATGTGAAATAAGAAACTGATTAACCTATTAAACTCATATCAAAGATACTCTAAATTTTGCGCTTAGGTTCTTTTTAGTAAATAAGTAATGAGTATTACATTAAAAACAGTATACGTACCTACGGCGCTACTCAAAACACATCTTTCAAACGATTTTTTATAAGCTGCGTTACCAATTCCAATGAGAGTTCGAGTCGAGCACAACGCGAAACGTCGCGTAATCGTGTTTAATGACACCGTTTATCGTCACCATTACTATTAAAAAGTTTGTCCTGCTCCCACCCGAGCTCTTTGGCAGCCCGGATACCATTCTCTTGGCACAAATTTTCGTAGACTAACTTATAACAGGTTTTGTAATGAGAGCAACAAAACTGACAATTAAAATGAAAAATCTCTTAAAGTTGTACTTTAAGGAAGACAGTTGGTTTTTGTTTTGAAGCTGCAATCTTAACGGTATAGCGTAATGGAGTTTTTGTTGAATATAATAGATTAAAAAAATATATATGTCGGAGATATGAGTTACTAAATCTAGAAAACGATAAGCAATGTTTTGCTTGGAGTGGTCTTTGCTTGGTCCATGCAGGTTTGCAGGTAGATGATACCAACCTATGAACAGGTGGCTGGTGACCTGACAGTATAAAAGGTCACAACTGCAGTGTTCATCAATTCATTCCCGTGTTAGACATAGAACGATTCACTCTTGTCTTGTTATGTGAAGGGTTTACATTCTTACGAAGGAAGTTATTTCTATGGGGTATGCATCTATGCATGGACGCAAGCTTAGAACTCTCCATTCGTTTTCTACTACTGCGTAGATGCGTAGATACAAGATTCTGTAACGAGTAACAAGTAGCTAGGCCTCTTAGCTCGGCTGTCATTAGGGTTCCCGATATATATTTCCTCCCAACTATAAAATCTTAAAAAAAGTATTTAAAATAGTACCTACATTTCGATACTACTTGTGGAAGGTATGTCATCATTCACGAGTTTCGAGAAATATTCGTGACGATTAGATGGCCCTATACCAGTAATTGAAGTTCGAGGCCAACGAAACTACGACAGATGCGTTATTGACAAATCTGTCAAAGTCTCTTATGTCATTGTCAAATAAACTTTTCAGGTTTCCACAACCTTTTTGTTATTTAATTAATTTATTTAAAATAATTCCTAATAAAAACATTATATACCTCCGTAATGTTTGTACGCCATTTTGTTTAATATGGCTGTAACAACTAGGATTTTGTTTAAAACACGTAAATACCTAAAAAAAAATCTTTTCTCTTAACTAACATAGAAATGACAAAATGTTCTTGTAAAGAACTTAAAATGATAATAATGGTTAAATTACTAAACCCCCTGCCATATTACGGGTTAAAATTGTGGGAAAGAAATTTGGAAATGTAAAATGAAAGCATTTTTTGTATTTTATTAAACGGTTTTTATTAACTTCACCGCGTATCAACTGTCGTCGATGCTTCAAATCTTGTGATCGATTTTTCGACCACTTCTACTGCACGGAAATCAATAAAATTTGGAACTCTTATCAAGTCCCCATGACAATACAATATTATAATATTTTTATCCTTGTATCCTCAAAGCCTGATGCTGCAGACGTACTGCCTACCTTAACCAAGAGTGTTAGACACGTGAAAATGAAATTATAGCATGTTCGGCATAATCAAATACTAATAGCCTGATCTTGACTTCCAACTCCTCACTCCTGATGCTGCAGTACTGCCCACAATAACCGCAAGGTTTATCTTTTATCGATGTTTTGATTTTAAAGAAGTTCTTTAGATTTGAGGGAAAGGTAGAAACATGCAAATTTAATACTAACGTCCAACTCCTCAAATCTGATACTCCAGTGTTACTGCCTGCCACAACCGCTAGGTTTAGCGATATGTAGATTTTGATGTACTGCTTTAGATATTTGGTAGAAACATACGGATTCAATTATCATGATCATCATCATATCAGCTGAAACACGTTCACTGGTGAATATAGGCCTCCCCCAAAGATTGTCAAAAGGACCGGCCCTGTGCCACCCGTATCCATTGACCTTCACCAGGTCATGAGTCCACCTTGTGAAGGGCCTACCCACGCTGCGCCTTCCGGTACGTTACCGCCACTCGAGAACCTTCCCGCCCAACGGCCATTGGTTCCACGCGCGACGAGCCCCGCCCACTTCAGTTTAGCGATTCGAAGAGCTATATCGGTTACGTTGGTGCTGCTACAGATGGTCACATTTCTAATCCGATCTCGCAGAGAGACTCTTAGCATAGGCCTCTTCATTGCCCTTTGGGTGACTTTGAGCCTTCTTATGAGGCCCATTGTAAACGACCACGGTTTAGTACCGTATGTCATTACTGCGGCACTCCGGCTGATAGACTCATAGGGTCATGGCTGATAGAGTAACAGCGTGAGTGGATCGCGTAGGACGAGCCGTCGGACCTGCGGCCCTCAGGCTGATAGAGTGACAGCGTGAGTGGTCCGCGTAGGGCGAGCCGTCGGGCCTGCGGCCCTTCAGCTGATAGACTCACAGCGTGAGTGGTTTGCGTAGGGCCGGCCGTCAAGCCTGCGGCCCTCCAGCTGATAGTGGCAACGTGAGTGGTTCACGTAGGGCAAGCCGTCGGGCCTGCGGCCCTCCAGCTGATAGTGACAGCGTGTGTGAATCGCATAGGGCGATCCGTCCGGCCTGCGGCCCTCCAGCTGATAGAGTGACAGCGTGAGTGGATCGCGTAGGGCGAGCCGTCGGGCCTGCGGCTCTCCAGCTGATAGAGTGACAGTGTAAGTGGATCGCGTAGGGAGAGCCGTCGGGCTTGCGGCCCTCCAGCCTATAGAGTGACAGCGTGAGTGATTCTCGTACGGTGAGCCGTCGGACCTGCGGCCTTCCAGCTGATAGAGTGACACCGTGAGTGGGTTGCGTAGGGCGAGCCGGCGGGCCTTCGGCCCTCCAGCTGATAGAGTGACAACGTGAGTGTTTCGCGTAGGGCGAGCCTTCGGGCCTGCGGCCCTCCAGCTGACAGAGTGAGAGTGACATCGTGAGTGGTTCGCGTAGGGCGTGCCGATGGACCTGCAGTCATCCGGTTGATGAGACTGAGAGTATGAGTATACCCCTCGGGTTCGCGTAGGGCGGGTCGTTGGGCCTGCGGCCCTCCGGTTGATAGGCTGACAGCGCAGGTGGTTTGCGTAGGGCGTGCACCGTGCACTCAGACCTACGGTCCTCCAGTTGACAGACAGGGAGATGGAGTCTCTTGGATTTACGTAGTGCGTGCCATAGTGCCGTCGGGCCTATGGCCCTCCGGTTGATAGATTGCATGGATTGACCCTTATGGCCCTCGGTTCGCATCGGACTTTCCGTCAGACCTGCGGTCCTCCGGTTGGTCAACTGAGAGATTGAGTTTATATTTTATTGTCTCGAAACTCGACTTGTATAATGTGTACAATATAAAAAAATTAACTTTTTAAAAAATTAAATTTTTTCAATAAACCAAATTGATTGAAATATTCCTTATTGCCAGGTCTCTGTTATCTAAGGTACTTATTGTATGAATAACACGTCTATTTGAGACACTTCGGGCATTCGAGCTTAAATTAACCACGCCCTGCTTTTGGGTTTCATTTGTCGATCGAGATATTTCATAACATTTTTTTAGTGTCGGATTTCTAAAATATCTATTCAGCAGGGATTCGCCTCCCGTTACACATAAAATAATGTCCATTACGGTTACATTCGAGTGTAAGCGCTACTTAGCATGCATAATTTGTATTACATATTATAAACAACATCTTTGATCTAGAATAAGTAGGTATAATATCGGAAATTATCTTAACAATTGCACTAAAAACTTGAAAATAAAATAAGTAAAAAAAGTTTTAAGTTAAACGGTTTTTATTGCACCAAAAACAAGAAAATAAAAATTTATTGTATCTAACCGTAGATGCTATTTACTTTCTGTAGATTACTCACGTGAAACTATTATCACTGTAGTCTTCCCAAGTCGGATGCTGAAAGCCACGTTTAGCCTTTATGCCAGTGGATTAAGCGTTACCTAATCGGAAACTTTTACTAAACTAAAATAAAAACGTGGGGCGTTATTATAAAAAAACGTACAAGTTCAAAATATGTAATTGCAGCTTTAATTTTGCAATTAATCATCCATCTGTTCCATCACTTCTACAGAGGCAAATAGCTTTTATCAAGGCCAGAACAAAACTTATTACACTATTCCTGTCTTGATTTCTATGTGTGTTCTTAAATAACTATAGTGACTTAATCACAATTCCGTTCGCCCCACGTTTTTATTTTAGTTTGGTAAAAGTTTCCGATTAGGTAACGCTTAATCCACTGGCATAGAGGCTAAACGTGGCTTTCAGCATCCGACTTGGGAAGACTACAGTGATAATAGTTTCACGTGAGTAATCTACAGAAAGTAAATAGCATCTACGGTTACATACAATAATTTTTTATTTTCTAGTTTTTGGTGCAATAAAAACCGTTTAACTTAAAACTTTTTTTACTTATTTTTTTTTATTTGTCTTCTTCACTACTTATCCTCCTGAGTCCTGGGTAAAAATCGAATACACTCCCATAAAAGCCTAAACATGGCTGAACCAAGTGGGTCACCTTGTTAACAACCTACGGAAGAAAACAAAACGTTCGATCTGTGTGATAATTTAAATGGAGAACTATAGCACTGCCAAAGAAATTTGTAGGTCAAAGGAATTTTACGAATACGAAATGTGAACATAAAGCACGCTACAATATATTATTCTGCAATTTTCTAAACGTATGCAGAAATAGGGTTTTTACGTGTAGTTAAATTGCTGTACCTAACGTTATTAACACCTGAGGTGATACCAGCGCAATACCAACTTTGTTACTAATAATTGCGGATAATTAAGTTTTTATTAACATATCTCATATTTACGTGAAAATAAGTAAATAATATTGTTTCTTTAAATTAAAGAATTAAAATTACCAATAAATAAGATATCTCAACGTGTGTTTTTAGAAAATAAGGATTTACTATTGTAAGAACGTTTCATTGTTGTGGCAATATTTTCGTAGATTCTTTGGCCTCGAACTCCAATTAGTGGTTTAGTAAATGCCGTCACAAAAGAGACGGCCAGGGGCAAAACCGGTGTAGGTGGCTCAGAAATGTAGAGAGGTGGCCGCAGTGGCTTGTGACAGCCATGGAACCAACTCGCGACTTACGAAAATTTACACTTCTACCCCTTCCAGATCTGATGACTTCGCTCTGGACGGCCTATTAAGGTAAGCTAGAGAGTCTTGCGGATCCCCTTGGGGTTCCACTCCGACCAACGAAGACACGTCGGATGCGGGGACCCTGTCCTACTCTCCGGAGTACTCGGGTCCTTGGGTCGTTACTGCCCAACAGCTTGCCACAGGCTGCCCATTGGTCTTATTATTTATTATTACAAATTTATTTACAGAAACATTTTTTTGGGACGGGCACTGGAGCTACAAAATCGTATGTAGTTTTTCTCAATAATTTTTTGGAGGTTTTACCAATGGACGATTTAATTTCTCAATACTAACATTTAACAGTTTGCATTGCAACATTTTTTATCTAATAATAATTTGTACAATTTTCAAAAAAGATATTTCCTAAAATATCACTTAAAAAATTCAACAAATTAAATCTCTTTTAAGTTCATCCTTCGGTCTAAAAGTATGAAATAGAACCTTGATCAGCCGTTTTAAGGTTTCGTGTTAAAAGTCTAAACACGTACTAATCTTTAACGTCTTAGTGAAACGTTTTATTCTGTGCTATTATTATTTTGTGCCGTATTCTAGAAAATGAATTTTCTATGTCTTGATAGAAATTTAGCCATTTCTAAATTGAAAATAACTTCACGACTTGTAACACAAATATACAATACCCAACTACATAATTATTATTACCTACAGTATATTTATCGATTTGGATAACTTCGCAACCACAACTATCTAAAGGAAATTCCAATCCGACCTTTTGACTGCGACAAGTAATATCTGTCTGGACAATGGAAATATTGGCCTCTCCAACGCTGGAATTTTCAATAAAATGTTGTTCGAATGCTGCTATCCAATAGGTATTAAATATCAATGTTATAATTCGCGGAAAAGTTATTTGTAATTTGCTTTGACTGGAAATGAATCATTGTTAACAATCGAACATATCGTCGACCGTAGGTTCAATTAGGGTAAGGGACAAAATGTCCAAAATGAGTTAAGTATACAGTTTTGTTCAGAATTTTGCGCTCTTTCGAATGGTGTATATGAAAAAATTCTAGCTTTAAAAAAATGTTCCTTACCCTACTTTTTTTCAGGGTGTACCGGATCAAAATAGCTCCAAAAAATAAAGTAATTAGAAAAAAATTCTACACAGCTACTAAAAATTAGTGTAATGTACGTAAGCAACCGAATTTAAACAAGGTAACCGGCCTTGCACTTAGGGAATGACCCTTACGCGGTTTATTTTTGATGAGAAAATAACAAAATTGTTATTACGCTAATAATTTTGTAATCGAAAAAAATATTTTGCCGATACCTTAAAGTGATTTGCGTGGATATTGAAATAATTGTTCCTTACTTCAATTTGCTCGCATAGTAATTTGTACGATGTGTGCGTTACGCTATTTTTTTGTAAGTTATGTTTAAACTCGGAGTAAAATACTTCAAATGTACTTAACAGAATTAATGAATAATTTAATAATTATGTTAAATATACTTAAATACATAGACAGCCATGACCAAGGAACAAATATTTGTGATAAATAAAGACACAAATAATGCCCTCGCCGGGATTCGAACCCGAAGTAGTGTAGCTTTAAAACTGGAAGTAGATTCAAAAGTGCTTTTGCGATTCTTATTTGAATAAAAAAGTTTGCGTTGACTTTGACTATGTTGTGCAGAGTTGCTGCTAGGAAGATTCAAGATTTTGTAGAAATCGTTACACAAATCTACGAACAAATAAAACTTGGAAGCCGCATGTCATACTAAATTGCCTTTCACAAACGGTCCTGAATTTTAGTTGACAAATGTCACCACCTCTTCAATGTATCACGGTATTCACGGTATTGAATTTCTATGTCAACCTATATAAACTTAAGTCGCCATTTAAAAATAGTTGTGATTGGTCGATCAAAGTTTTGATTGGCCATACCTAATTACCTATTCTATAGAAATTTGTCAAAGATGTTGCGCCGAAATATACGCGGTGTTAACCCTTAGGTGCATATGGTATCATACATTTTAATTCTGAAATGACATTATGTAAACAATCGATGCCAATTAGAACTCTGTTGCTCAGTGTGTCAGTCGCAATTGATTACTTATTTCGAAATGTGTCATTTCGGTCGTATCATTTATGATACTGTATGCACCTAAGGGTTAAGAAAAACGCTATGTCCAGCCCATCTTGGCACATTGAACACGTTACACGTCCATGTTATATAATTATTGGTCGCAGACACAATTGATCAAGTTCAGATGCATGGAATCTATTTTGTAGAATCGCGACAAGGCATGAACAAAAAAATATCCTAATTAAAGGGGAGTTCTGTGCAGTATGCAAAATATACAAACTAAAATCAATTTAACCATTTATTTCCCAATGATACGCCATTTTTATTCCATACATGCTTATTAAAAATTAGAAACAATACAAGTACTTATTAATATCGAAGACTTTTGAAAAATTTAAATCTAATATAAATGAATGAATAAAAATTATATAAACAAAATCAGTAGGTACCAATAGGTAATAATAAAATATGAAGTAATTTCTTCCAACTCTTTACTTTGCCATCATTCCTTATCCAAGGCTTCCAATAACAAAGTTTATTAAGTAAATTATGAAAGGGAATTATAGTGTTTTCAACCGACTTTAAAAAAGGAGGAGGTTCTCAATACGACTGTATCCGATTTTGATGGTTCTTTTTTATTCGAAAGCTGATGGTCCCATTTTCATTTGGTCCAGTTCTGATAATTATAAGTCTTAACCCTTTACCTACGGGGCCATAATATTTGCCATTAAATTGTTTGACTTGACACCATTACATAAGTATGACTTTAATTGGACAGTGGTGGCAAGTCTGGTTGTAGGTAAAGGGTTAATTGGCATTATGCAAGACAATTGGATGAATAACTCGATACCACGTCAACCAATTTCCATAAATCAATTTTTAACCGACTTCAGAATAAATCGGGCTAGTCCCGTTGGCATCAAGTTGGGGTCTGATTATGGGATCTTGGAGATATTGGTTGTAGTCGGTTTTTTTAAACGATTATTGATATCGTTTGTCATATAGAACTCTTCGATCGGGAAACATTATCATATCAGAGACCACGTCACCTATGATCGGATTTTTATGGCCATGTTTCTGGGGGACGTACATTGCGTACAAGCCATGTCACCTGTTCCCCATCGTGTCCTCGCAGTATATCTGTTGACCATCGCAGCGGCTGAAGCCCGCGTACCCCTCTTGCTGGCAACATTGCCCCGGTTTGTCTCCGTCTGACCCGCACTCGTTATCGCAACTTGGCACACGCTTTTCAGCTTCGCTGACAACAGCCATGACGAATACAAAGAGGGTAGTCTTTAAATGTTTCAATGCATCCATGATGAGCAACTGTTAAGTTTTCTATGCTGGATATTTATAATTTAAAGACAAACGGGTCTTAATCGCGTAAACTTACGTTTAATTATATCCTGACGTTTCGGGCATGACGTTACACCCGTGGTCGCAGGCAGACTCGGGATATTTTATATTGGCTATAAAGGAAATTAACAAGGAAATTTTTCTTGAGGTTCAGATTGGCCTTCATCTGTTCTTTTTAATCATAGTTATTATCAGTCTGTGGGACGTTTTGGTTAAGCTTAAAGTGGTACCGGTTCCATATAACAATTAGAATATAAATAGGTACCCTAGTTCACAATCGAACTATTTCAGTCAGTTTTTTATGTCTCTGGTTTCTATGGGTATATTCTCCTGCACGCTTAGAACACATGATTGGTGCGACAGTATGTCGTAGCGAGATAGATTTTCCGTCTTTTACTTAGTATATTACATATCGATATGCGACATAATATTATTCTGATTTATACTAATTAATTGAAGAAGAAGTTATAATAAAATACCAATGATAAAGATCTCTTAAAACCGTAGAAATACATTATTTCTGTTAAAAAGTTTATTATAATTTATGTTATGAATGATAAAAATGATTATTATTTGTATTAACACTGTCAATTATTTTAAGTAAGTTAAATATATTAAACTGATAAAGATCTGTTAAAGAGGAAAAAGTACATTATTTTGGTTTCTTTCTGTTTTAATTATTATTACTGTGTGCTAAAACTATCAAACACAATAACTTACGTTTAACCTGAATACTCAAACGAGATTCTGATCAGCTTTATGTATGTATGTGACTTTGTTTATTTTTTGACAAGAAATAAATATTATTACGAAAATAATGATGTTTCATTCCAAGAAAAAACATAGCGTAGGTACAGACTGATTAGGGAATAACACATTTCAAGTAAACCACACAAACAATAGGACATGGATTTCCTATACACATTTAGACAAAATAACTTTTTTTTTCTTATTTTTCAAAACGGATCATCCTTACGCTAAAACTCACGTAGCATATTTTTACAAATACACTATCTTACATTATTTTGCTTTAATTAAAAAAATCATTAAAATACCCTTACTTTATTTTTTTTAATGATATTGAATCTGTAAATCGAAGTCAAATTAGCGTATGGGACATGACTAAAAATGGCTAAGAGTGTAATCGACGTTAGTAATGAAACATATTAGAGTAACGGACACCAATTTTCCTTAATATTTAGTCTACGTAAATAAATACTATTTAGGCGGAAAGAGCACCAAAATATAAGAATACGTGTGAAATCGGAGCCAAGAAAGGTCAAACACAATAAAAGTTATGAGCGAATAAGCAGAAAAAAAAACTTTGTCGGGCTCTCCTGTAAAGTCGTATTTTGTCCCTTACCCTAATTGAACCTACGGTCGACGATATTACTGAAATCATTATAATTACGTATAAAGAGAAAACAGTAACAAGTCATTTCCCATAAGCAGTACCTACGTATATATAAAAAATTGTTATCAATTTTTGTTTATCATAAGAAAAATATTGTTAATTAGTTAAGGTACCTACCTAAATACAGCAATGCTTGAAACTTATAACTTAGTGCTCAATTAGCTGAAACTCATCGACAGATGTAAGTAGTTTGGTACTAACGCAAGTTACAACTTGTAGTAGTATGATATAAGATTGAAAGTAACATAGGTTATATAATTAGATCAGTGACCAGCATTCGTAAGTTTTATACCTGTGTTCTCCAATATTGCTTCTAAATAAGTAATCATTTATTACTAAAATTACACCAATTCAATCCAGGATTCGCTCATTACCTAACTGAAAGGCAGCAGAGATTGCTTCTGAGCTGGCTCACTAAAAGTGAATACTTAAATGAAGTTAATTTATGAAGAAATTAAGACGATTGCTGATAAATGCTCTTGTCAATGATCTTAAGATAAAGTTAGTGAAATCACGGGTACGATGCGCGATGCCTATTTAATTTTGAATTTTTAAACGTTACTCAATATTGATCCTAATACATTAATAACAATAATTTAGTCTCGGTGCCAGGACAAAACCATCAAATAAAAGCTTCCAAACCTACTTACATTGTCCACGGTAAACAAAAAAATTAAACGAAATCGCTTGCGAATAAATTTAACGAATCTAATCGAATTAGCCACAAAGCCAAGCAAAAAGCTTTGTTATAATAAAAAAATACGAACGATCCGTAATGTGGACAAAAGCTTAGACAGAGAGAGGAAATAATTGAATTTTACTATGAACGTCCTTCACATTATTACATTGCGGGTCGGGGTCGCGGGATGGTAAGTTTGGAAGAGATGAAGCTTACGTTGCTGCGAAAATTCGCCGCTAACCCGGGGCCACGGCGGCAGAATATCAATGTCCACCTGCGCTGGGGAATTCTGTTTGCGGAACCCGCGACAAAAGGCATCGGATTTATCCTAATGTCTCGATAAATTCACTACACCAAATACCTATGGAATGAGATACGGAATTTATATTAGCGTGCCGCTAATTGTATTTTATGCAGCAGTTACATTAGGAACCCTTCTCGGTACTAATGGGCCGGAATCACAAAACAGGCGTAACACATTTTTGTAAAAACAAATACAGATATAAGGACCATGTCAGGATCTTAATCTACCTACCTATATTATCATCATCATCATCATCATCAGCCATTTGAAGTCTACTGCTAGACATAGGCCTCCCCCAGAGAGTTCCACAAAGATCGGTTTACCAGGTCGTCGCTCCATCTTGTGGGGGGCCTTCCCACCTATATTATGCTACATTAAAATTATAATTATATTTTTTAGGCGATAGGTAAAAGCGATAACTGAACATCAGGCTATCTTTATATTAAGAACATGATGCCTAAATACCTTACCGTACCGTAATGCCTTACCATACGCAAATATTGTACATTCTAGACGCATAATAATTACGTATATTTCACTAGTATTTAACATGTAAATTATAACGAAATAATAATAACGCCAATATGTAGCCAGTACCTGTCTACATATGGGACGTAGGTACTGGCTACATAAATTGGCTATAAAAAGTACATCATTTTCTATAAATGTATTCATATAGATTTCCTTTTGAATAATACGTCCGCCGGAACTTATAGGTACAGTCATTGCCAAATACTTAGTAGCGAAATATTTGGGTACCAACATGATACTATTTGATTACTTTGGCGGCTATAAATTATTTGAGGCTGACTATATATACAGTAGCTTTGTTTATAGTCAATTACTGTATCAGGAATGAGGAGATCCGTATGCGAACGATGGTTACCGACATAGGATATCGGGTAAGCAAGTTGAAGTGGCAATGGGCAGGGCACATTTCTCGAAGAACCGATGGCCGTTGGGGCAAGAAGGTACTCGAGTGGGACGTCCACCCGCAAGGTGACCACCGTTAGGCCACCGTTAGACGACCTGGTTAGAGTTGCGGGGACTCGGTGGATGCAGGTCGCATCCATTCGGCCAAAGTTTATCCGGCCAAATATTGAGGAAGCCTATGTCCAGCAGTGGACGTCCTACGGCTGAAATTATGATGATGATGACGAATTACTGTTAGCCGTGCCATGAGTTTTCCAGTATTCAGTAATAGAGTATAAACTATCGTAAGACATAATATTCTATCAAGCACTGAACCCACTGCTATCACACGGCGCGTATCAAGCGCGTCTCATTCGAGACCTACGCTCGCTGAAACATGTCACGCGTAGTTTAACCGTTTAAATAATATTTTAGCGTATAGAGTCAATTTTCAATCTCTTTTTGTTGTATCGCTACGTACCGATGATGGTTGTTTTTACTTTGTTTCAAACTACGTGATGTTCCAACCGTAAACCGAAGCTGGAAGAGTACGCTTTACCCAAAGTTTCCCGTTTTATGGTTTCATACTTCACCTTTTGATCCTTATTACGTAACATCGGAAGTTCATAAAACTTTGAGACTTGATACTCTGTAATTTAAATCTATTTACATCAAACACACAAAAACATCTCTAAAATGTGATGGCCTTCGTAATAATTAACCTAGTGGGTACTGAGTGACCATGGCTAGAAAATTGGAGGTCTGGAGCTCGATCCCGGCAAGGATATTAGTATTAATATTTATCATAACTATTTGTTTCTTAGTCATGGTTATTCTCCATAAATATGTACAGTAGTACATATTTATGTATAGTAATACATATATACTATTAGTCAGTTACTCCTAACTATGCATATAGCGCATTTTGAGCAGTGAGCGATAGGATCGTGCGGTACCTAAATACTCATAAAACCGAAGACCCGATTCAGTCATTAGGCCGGGGCCGTTATTCCGCGATGGAATGAGATCAGCTCTCTAATTTCCGCTCATCATTTACCCTCAAAGAACATAGGAGCACTCTCTGATCAATTGCGTTCCAAAGTCGTGGAAATTTCGACCAACGTTTTGATTCCAGTATGCGTATAATGGTCGATCTGATTTTTTTATTAGGTAGATAAACCTACAAGTAAAGTGGGGGTATTTTTTTATTTTGCTGTATTCCTGTAGTGTGGGGTATCTTTGAATAAGTCCCTAGAACCCTACACTGAGCATGGCCCGCCATGATTTTGTGCCGATTTTTTATTTAATTTAATTTTAATTTGTTAGTGTATATAACTTGTAACTATAATAAATTTGACAAAAAGGTAAACAATATCTTTGCTTTTAGAAAACATAACTATAACAAGGGCGTTTCACCACCCCCGAATAAAATATATCTGACAGATAAATGGTTAGCTGTCTTTTCTTTTATATGCCTGGGGAGAATTAATGTGATAAAAATTTTATCTGGCTAATATATTTATTCGGAGATAGTGAAATAGACCATAAGTGACACAAAAAAATATCTGCCCATTTTTAAATTTGTTTTAAGTTGTATTTAACTAAACAATTCCAAACGTTATTTTATTTATGTTGCTAACTGGGGCCCCTTTTTTCGAACGCTTGCAACTTGTATTACAAGTGGAAGTCTCTTTTTAATACTATTAATTAAATAAGGACTACCGCTTGTATTACAAATTACAAGCTGGATGGCAGGTTGTGAATTATTTACAGAAACAAGACAGAGTCAGCCTTACCATTAGACCACCTGGTTCAGTAACACAAATATTTAATATTAATGATTTGATTTATTCCACAAAAGATACCTAACTGATTGTGATGCAAAAAGTAGGCCAAGCGATCACAAAAAACGCACAAAGGTTTTATGGTCCTATAGGGTCAGACAATTTAGCCAAACTATGTCATTATTCCTTAATTACAGAACCTTCCGTCCCTTTGATTTAATTAATCGATTGAGGTTTAGTGGATATCGTGTGGAATTTATAGATGGGTGCGTTCGCCCAAACAGGATTGGCTTAATTACCAGAAACCACATTAGCGTGTTGCCAGTTTAATATGTGAACGTAGTTGTATATGATACAAAGGTTGAAGATGGACTTTTTCTGTGCGATAAGATTGTCCAAAATGGCGTTGAACAGTGGCCATATTTCGTGAGCTCTGCAGTTTATACTCGTATACACAAATATACATAGTATTTTTTTTTCACAAAAAAGTAACTGATCCACTACATCGTTTTGAGATCTTTGTTGTAAAGATTGTAGTATAGATTTTATTACACACCAATTTTAGTTACTCCCAAACTAATCTATTCTTCACCTGTGGGTTTCATAGCGTAATTGCAT
Organism: Thaumatotibia leucotreta; assembly: GCA_025490895.1. Lineage (NCBI taxonomy): Eukaryota > Metazoa > Arthropoda > Insecta > Lepidoptera > Tortricidae > Thaumatotibia > Thaumatotibia leucotreta. The sequence continues at coordinate 315 of JALPQI010030446.1, read as the reverse complement.
TATTCAATTAAAGCGTAGGATCTTAAACGACTTCAAAATTATTCAATTATTATCAGCTTGGGTAACTGAAACAGCTAAGGAGTCTTAAACTGATTGTATCGATACAAATGAAGCGCCTGAAATATGAACCTTATTTCCTCAACACTAAAGACGCGTAACTCACGTGTGCGTATTTATGTAGCGCTTTATTTGTACCTACCCATATTATCAGTTGTGACCGTACTCCTCCTAGGTAAAAACCATCCTTGCAGAGGGGGAACCATTTTGTTTCACTAACAAATTTGTCCTTAAAGTGGGGCACAATGTACATACACA
>JALPQI010030445.1:0-245854 GCA_025490895.1 Thaumatotibia leucotreta | reverse complement strand
CTTTCGCAATACCTACGATAAATATTTTTTCAGTTACAAGCGATTATCCGCACAAGCCGCTTTTATATCACTCAACCATTTCAATTGCAATTAAATTTGGGGCAAATTGAATCCGACCGGATCGGAGCGCTCGCAACCAAGTGTTCGACAAATAGTCTGTTCCAATTTATTTCCCGTCTCAATCACGTAATGAGATACATTTCCCAACGAATACGGGTCACATAAAACGCTCTTTAATTTTCATGTTGTTGCGTGAACAAACGGGGAAAGGGGCACTTTATACGCCTGGTAATGACGTATACGAACTCACGTATCGCAAATCCTTTAAATCTGTTTTAAATCTCGTTTTTATATTTTAATATGTGAAATGATTACGCACTGAGTGGATACGCTACGATGGGTTTACTCTAGCTTAACTCACGTTTTAATTACGTTTAAATCATTCAGGCTACACAGTTTTATACAAGCAACTGTATAAAACTGTACTAATCATTAAGGACTATTATGTACGTATGTGTACGGTTAAAACTTAGAGCCGTTAAAAATACTTATTAGTTTCGTGAAAAATGGTACGATTTCGAACTACTTGAAACTTACTTCTTAAGAACTTGCTACTAACTAACAAATAAAGTAGGAACTGTGAAGTTCTTAACAGCTATTTCTTAGTGTTACTTCAATAAGACAAAGGAGCAACAAGACGAGCTCGTTAAAAATAGTGAATCGTGTAGGTATTGTAAAAGAGGAAAATAACGAAGCTATAAATACCAACAAATCGTTTCTATTGTACAATTTTGTCTTTACCTAACAATATAAAAAGAGGATACATTTGTTTTCACAGTCGCCATCAGATATATCGTAGCGTTCGGAGTGTTCAAAAATATCTGAACACGCTTTTATTGCCTTGACCTTAGTCAATGTAGTCATGCATGACGTATACGTCGTTTTACTAATCAGACAATGCTTCAATGTTAATATTTTGAAACTAAAATAAAGATAAACGTAAAAAAAATATTTCTAGTATCCGACAACAAAAAAACATGTTTTCTAGACGTATTCAATATCGACGTATTAAAATATCATTATAACTGAATATAAAACGATAAAATATAGGTACCGATAAATTGTTTATGTTAAGAAATAGTAGGACTTACTGATGCCCTTTGGTCGACATTCATAAATCTTCACTGCGGCTTCTATGTGTCGATACCTGCAAAAGACAAACAATACATGTTGGAGAACAAATTTCAATGTAACAAGTCTACAAACAACTAACAAATTACAACTAATATTATAAGCAGAAGTCTCTTTTCTATCTCGCTTACTAGAAAGAGACTTCCGTTTGTAATATTAGTTGTAATTTGTTATTCAATAGGCCCCCGGGCCTGTTTATCAAAAGCCTGTAACTTGTAATAAAAACGAGTACAAGCGGAAGTCCCTTATTTAACTTATGGTGTCAGAAAAGAGTCTTCCATTAGTATTACAAGTTACAAGCTTTCGAGAAACGGGCCCCTGGAGTAAAAATATAGTGACATTTTGTTTGTATGTAGATATATTATACCTACACATAAGTAATCAGGGGCCCGTTTCTCAAAAGCTTGTAACTTGTAATACAAGTGGAAGACACTTTTTAACACTATTAATTAGATAAGGACTTTCGCTTTTATTACAAGTTACAAGCTTTTAAGCAACGGGCCCCTGGAGTAAAATTATAATGACATTTAGTATGTATGTAGATTATTATACCTACGCATAAGTAATATGTAATCTAATATTTATTTTATAAACCACGTATACGTGTATATGACCTACCTATTATTAAAAAATCTATAGAAATAAAATGCCACGAACATGCTTGTAACACTGCTGGGTCACAAATAAAAAAAAGATTCTTTCAGATAAAAAATCGCCTGCATTGCAATCAGTTTAATTTTGTATGAAACCTTCTTATTGACTTCTCGTCTAGCCGCGAGAAAAGCGATTTTCACGACCTACTTATAACAACAGAACGATAATATTTTATAGCGTGTTTGCAAAATACATACACGAACATGAAAAACCACTCGGTTAGTGATCAGAATATCTTTTGTTGATAATACGAACTCGGCATTATACATAATAGACAAATTATCGACAGCGTACAATAAAATTGCCTTTGTAGTGCTACTAAAAGCGAGAATCTTAGCCCCACTGACATGATCTAGGGTTAGCCAACTAACACGAGGTTACCTGTATAAATTCAAATGTTTTTTACACCATCTACTATTCGTAGTCATTTAATCTCCTGTTAGTAACCTAACCCGAGTTTGTCCACCTTAAGGTCTGTTCTGTCTTTGCAATTATGTTGACTGTTAGTCAAATTAAATCGGTATGAAAGTAGAGAAAAATCAAAAATAAGAATGCCTGTCAGGTTCCAAGCACACAATATGGTATCGGTAATTTAGAGTTTGGCATTATTATAATGGTAGCAAAAGTTATAAATTCTTTACAATTATGACTGTCACTACTACACTATAATTATGTATCATCAAAAAACAATTATTTTAAAATAGAAAAAAGCAGAAAATCAAGTATTTAGTGTCAGTAACTCTTACAGACATGCTCCTTCTTTAATTACCTAATTTTACTGATATTACAAATACACATAATTATTTGTCTATTCTTTTCTTGGTAATATTACAGTTTTTAACAAACATTAAATGTACGGTACGAAAAAGATTATAATGGCCGACTTTTATGGAGTTTTTCGGAAATATGTGAAGTAAAGTACACTTTCGTGACACAATGCGTTGTCGCCTTGCAGACAATGAACTGAGGCGGTAGCGTAAATCATAAGAGACCAGCGAACAGCGGTACACTAGGGTAAAATCACCTACATACAACAGTTAAGCAACTTCCCCAAATTTAAATTATTTTTCGTTATAAATGATGTAACTCATGTGCATCAATTTATTTTTATTTAATTCTGCATTTATTTGAGTTCAGGATAAGGTATTCTCAGGCCTCGTATTAACCATCAAAATTTAATAAAAAATATTATATCCAAGAAGGAGTCAAAGTTCTCAGTAGTTGAAAAAAGTGCCCTATTTCTGAACCATTTGAACCCTATAGATGAACCGGCATAATTGCAGTATAATGAGACCAATATATGAACGATGACAATTGAATAAATTGGGCAAAGTAAAGATGTTAGCTTCTAACAATCAAACTCTTACTCAATTTTGGGAACAAATATTAATCATTCATTATTATTATCGAAGGTTTGTAAATGTATATCGAAGGCTTTGGAAAACCATAATATCTACTCATGTGGGCTTCCATTACATAGATAATAGATTTTTCAAATCAGCCTAAAAGCAATATGTGAAAGCCGTGAAAGCAACACAATATGCAAAACGAGCATCAACGACATGTATTTCAGAGATATAAGTATTATCTTTTTTACACATAGTAAATCGCGTGCATTCATTGCTTAGACAAATCGTAGTTACCCCCAAACGAGTACAGCGAGTTCAAATGAGTAATTACGCCAAATACACAGCGAACCTCCCACTCACAGATGTCATATATACCATAGATCAAGCAAACGTATCTACTTAGCGTGTCAAATGAACTCGGTAAAATCTATTGAGTTGTCCGTCTTTAATCGCAGCTTGCAGCTTTCGGGCGTCAAATTTTGTAAGCTGAAGTGAACAAAAACATTAATAATGCCTGCTTAAGTACTATTAATTGCAACAACACAAAAAATGTGAATATTCAAGGGTCTGAGACATATTTAAAATCATAGACAAGTAACTTCAGTACTAAATCTGACACGCTCGGCCGCCATACAAATGAATGAACTTGTTACTTCTATCCAAATCTAATTCTGTACTCCCACTACTAACGACAGTCTAAAATGCTAATGACGTCACCCTCAAGCAAGCCGGCCATTGAGAGACACTAGACACACGACCCCGCCATCTCTCGACACTTGCCCCAAGGCGATACTTCGACACGCTCTGAGCACTACCACACTCCAGTAACTCCTCGATGTAAGTAACCCACCCCATAAAGAAGACATTGTTACATTGAAGCACATTGAGAACCCTTTTAGTTTAGGACATATTATTATTACCGCTATTGTGATAAAGAATATAAAAGTTTATGTGTCCCGCGAGAATGGAATGGATTTTTTATTTCCTATAGAAGTGATACGTCTCACACGTTAATTCTACAAAAATGTAGGTACATATATGGGCGGATTTTTATTTTGTTGTCGTTTTTTTATTTTATTTTTCTAATTTGGACTTTTTAACATTTTTTCTACTCAGAATCACGAGCTCTTTCGATCCTGATAGAAATAAGAAAGTGTCCCAAAAACAATCCTTCGAGTTACTATGTTACAGTGGAAGACAATAAAATATGGAATTTTCGGGACACTGTTTCTGCAAATGAGGACCGAAAGAGCTCGCGATTCTGAGTAGAAAAATAATTAAAAAAACCAAATTTTTAAAATTTTTAAAAATACATGAAATAAAACTATGAAAACGGATAAACTCGCGTATATTAACTAATTTTAACTTCATTCCGACGTTTCGAACACTTTACAGGGTTCGTGGTCTGCGGATGACTGACAATGGAGGAAATTTGATAGATCTACCTCCATCAAAATAAGAAAGATAAGTACAAAACTACCCACCAAAGAAAAATTACTAAACCACAGACAATAAATTTTAAGGGTGGATGTACATACTAAATTTGCAAATTAAGCTAGTTATACATTACAAATATTTTCAGAATGAAGACAAGAGACAAAATAAATAATCTACGCCGGTTCTATCCCTACGCCACTGCCTGAGAAGTATTTCCTTTCTTTGTATGATTGTATTGTTAGGAAGGTATCCCAAAATTGGGACCGGCAAGAAACTCAGCGGGACAACTCTTTTCAAAAAACATTTGTAGTACATCTTAAGATCATCATGCATTAAACCGAAACATACAATTTTGATTAATAAGGAAATTTAAAATAATTTTGAAAACATTTTTTGCCAGTACTAAAAGGGGGGGTAATGGTCATCATCATCATCATCATCATCAGCCAATTGACGTCCACTGCTGGACATAGGTCTCCCCCAGAGAGTTCCACAAAGATCGGTCGTGAGCTGTCCGCATCCATTGGACACCCGCAACCTTTACTAGGTCGTCGCTCCATCCTGTGGGGGGCCTTCCCACGCTGCGCCGTCCAGTGCGTGGTAATGGTCACCACCGCCAAATACATCAAAAAAAAATACATCAAAATACAACAAAATAAAAATCCGCCCATTTAAGCAAAATTCGAAACTAGGTCTATAAAATGAAAAGCAACAAATTTAATGAGCTTAATCAACTACAAGTAGTGTACTGATCCACTGGCGGTCAATGAATACGGGTCAGGTGTAATTTCTCATAGTAATTAGCATAGCCCAGAAATTTCATAGCAAAACAAAAGACTGTCGCAATCAATCTAGGGTGAGGAACATTTTTTATTGATATCGAGTAAGTTTTGTCAAAAAAAATCATACCGATATATTTAGGTATATTATTTTATTATCATTCGAGTCAAACGCATAAGTAATAGCAAGTTAAGGCTTTGTTTTATACAGGTTATATCATCTAAAATGCAACCTAACTTGTATTATCACCGTTCCTTATAATGCCTATTAAGTAATAAATAACCCTTCCCTCTAGGCTTGGTCGTATTCAGGTGACAAAGAGATAATCAACCTCATTGAAAATAATACTCCATAAGATATTGAATGTCATTATTGTAATTTCATTGCGTATGACAGCGATAAAATATAAGTTGTGTTGTAGATAATTATTATTTGTATCTTAAAACGGTTTGAAACGGACGTGGTTGAAACTTACTCGATATCGATAATAAAATGTTTCTTACCCTAGTTTCATTGCGCTAGTCTTTTGTTTTTCTACGGATTTTCCAGGCTCTGGTAATTAGTGCAAACGGGCTGATTCCAAAGATAGTTTTCATATTCTTACAGGATAGGTAGAATATTTTTTACATCAGATTATATTTTAATTTTCCTGAAATACTGATAAAATAAAAAAAATTGTCAATAGATCGATCGATGAAAGGCAAAATTTTGGAAAGTTAAAAAGAAACCGAAAAAAATATGGAAAAAGAGGCTTTTTAATCATGACATGCTATTTTTTGTGTCTTGCTATTTTGTATAAAATAAGATGATTTTTGGATGCGATGATAAAATCAGGGAAATTCCAATACAATTCGATATTAAATTGGATTTTGAAATGAGCTGCTTACAGTATTTTATATGAAAAATTATACCTGACCCGATTTATTGACCGAGAGTGTAATTATTTGTTTTGTCAATCATCCGATTTTCAGACCGCAGCACTCATTATTCTCAAAATAATCATTGTTCATGTGATTCATTGACTGAAATACGTTATAATTATGCTGTATATTTTATTTACTGGAATTCTATGGCTGTCTATGTATTTAAATATCTAAGTATATGTATCTCTTTGCCGTGTGGTGACGGCAGTAAGAATACATTCGTCATCACCCCAACTCCTACTGCGGGTGTCGTAAGAGTCGACTAAGGGATTGAATTGTCACTAACCATTATTTGATAAAAAATGGATGATGGGCAGCGGCGTCATCATATTGGACACATTACTGCGATCGCCAATCCGCTTGCCCAGCGTGGCGATTACGGACATTTACCTCCTAATCCGTCTATACGCATAGTTAATAGGAGAGGCCTACGTCCATCAATAGACTATCATAGGCTGATGATGATGTATCTATCTATTATATATATCGTCGGCTAGTACCCACATCACAAGCCTTAATTGTGCTTACCGTGGGACTAGGTTAATTTGTTCAAGATATCCCAAGATATTTATTTATGTAAAAAATACCTAAATGTCCTTAATGTGTCCTATACATTAATACATTCTCCCGTATATAATCTCTAATACAGGATGAACAGCCAGCGTGGAAATACCATTATTGACTTTTTTAAAACCTACAACGCACGTCATTCAAAAGATTACAAGCCATTGCCACGCGCACGTATTATACGGGAACGAAGTGGGTTCAATGATAAATCTTCGTGTCGACGCCATTAGATATTCCCATCTGCGTCATCCATCACTGCTGTCGATACATCGACGGGACTTATGAACAATACGGCTGGCAGATCGATAATCAATTATCGAGAGTGAACATAAGTATTAATAGAATAATAATCATTCAGCAGGGTTTGCCATTCCAGCTAAGATGCCATTTTGCAATCGTAGGTATGCGATAAGTGATAAGTAATAAATGTTAAGGTCCGACCGTGATTTTCGGCCGCGAACTAAATTGTACTAGTCTGACAAAATCCATAGTCTCGGTCGGACCTTAATACCTAAATGTATTAAAATTACAGGTTTGAATGAAAAATCATGTAGGTAACCATAAAGTGGAATTTTGTTACTTTTCGTTCGAATCTGTCATTCTCATACTTTTATCAACTTCGCTTATCGTATACGATTTCAGAATGGCATCTTGGCTAGGCCTGTAGAAGTAGTTAGAATAAAGTAATTAAGTTACAAAAGATTTTTGCTTCAGAGTTTTTGGTAATGGTGAAATTACAAAAGTTAGTTGGCTAGTTACGGCAATCTAAAAACACCCATGAAAAAAGTACACTTAACAATTCAAATAACATATTTCATGCTTAAATATTGACGTAAGAACAGTTCCCATCATCAATAAAATATCTAGGTGAGCTCAAGCGAATCTATATTTACCGAAGTTGGTTTATTAACAGTTGTTTAATATAATAAGTTTCTGTCAACTTCCGTAGCCTAGTTGTGACCCTACAAAACTGGAAGTGCCGGGTCTAGCCTTAATGCGTTTTTTGGCATCTTTTTAATTTGTATAATTATGTATCTATCTATTATGTATATCGTCGCCCGGTACCCACATTACAAGCCTTAATTTTATTGTGCTTACCGTGGGACTAGGTCGATTTGTGTAATATGTCCCAAGATATTTATTTTTTATTATTATTTAATTAATAACGTCAAAAGTTAAATAATCGAACACAATTAATGTATCGACCTTTCCAATCACTAGTCATTGTCTTTGATCATCGTTGACGTTGCGTTTGTTTACATCATAAGACACGTACGACATCTCAAAACAACTCGAGGAACAATGAGACATTTAGTTTACATGTTTATTTGTAATGTATTATCCTAAAATAAATAAAAAATTAAACAGGTCTAACATAACTCAGATAGAATGCATATATCAGTTAAATGTCAGCCTCCGTAGCCTAAGTTGGTAGTGACCCTGCCTACAAAACTGTAGGTTCCGGGTTCGAATCCGGCCAAGGCATTATTTGTGTATTTATTTATTTTATGTAGGTATTTAATGTATCGCCTGGTCACCAGCCTTAACTGAGCTTACCGCGGGACTAGGTCGATTTGTGTAAAATATTCCAAGATATTTGTGAGAGATATTTCTGAATCAGAATCAGGAGCCGATTCGAAACCAGTAATAAAAAATCGTGTCCCAAAATTTCCATACAAAATTTTAGTTTCCGTTACGCCACGGCCATAGTAAGTTCATACAAAAATCGTGACGTAGTGGACGTTTCTTTTGGGACACTATTTTTTATTATCAGGATCGAATCGGCTCCTGATTCTGATTCGAATGAGCCCAAGCATGTCCAGATCTGGAAGAATCGGGTTTTCGAGATTTAATTTGGAAAACGCTCTTATTTATTATTTCCGTATTTAGTTTTCAATATTCTGTATTAACAATATAATTTTGTGAATATAGATAGCCACACAAACAGTCAACGCCCAATAAATGCATGTTTTGACTTGTCCCAATTCGTGGCCCACTTACTGCCTGCATAGCCTGCTGCTATTGGCAAGAATGATAGATGGACCAGAGTAATGGTAAACTTATTCCAATTTATCACAGCAAGCTTACACAACAAATATACAGCGCCTATTTATTCGGTCCTCGCAGCTGCGTCAATACGGAGTGATACCCAAATCAAACGCCGGTGACATATTTATGGTGGGCCTATAAAATCAATCTTTATTAACTTTTTTGGGCCAAAATACGAGCAATATCGTTTGCAATAAGGGTTAGGAAGATTATCCTAAATATTAAATTTTTTGAACGTATTGTGAAAACACAAATCAAATTATTTATTAACTAAGGGCCTGTTTCACATTCTTTGGTTAACGCTATCTGCCGGTTAAAAATAGTATGGTCCCTTTCTTCTTCCAAGTGAAAGAAAGAGATAGTGATATTTTTTAATTGACAGATAGCGTTAACCAGAGATGGTGCAAATATTTTGATTTTGACGTGACAACGTCTTATAAATTGGTTTGCCGGGTGACACTTCAAGAAACTGCGTTACGCTCCGCTCACGTTATGCGCTCACAATGAGAGCGAGTGAGAGGCACGCGTCCCTTCCACTCGGGCATGGTTAGCCCGCCTAAGAGCGAGAGAGACAGACATAAAAAGTGAAAGTCGTTGTCACGTAAAACTTTCGCCCGTATACCGACTTTACAGGCAACCAATTTTTTTGTTTTTTTAATTTTTCCCCAGTAGTCGCACTACTTAATACTATATAAATTATAAATATTGAATGTCATATACCAAAGAAAAAGCGACCAAGATCACCAACGTCCGACGTGGGGATCGAACCCACGTGCTCAGCTTTCGCGGCTGATGCCTGGTGAGCATCAGGATGACTGACCAAAATAGCGGATCAGTGTTAGAGTACCATCATAATTTACTACCTATTTGCTACTATTTACTACCTATGTTCACATATTTGCTACCTAAGTTTAAAAAAAGAAATAAATTTAATTAAGTGGGCAGTCATTCTGACGTCAGGATGACTGCCCACATTTGTTATTTCGTGGTTAGACCCTATATTTTGCAACTTTCTATGTACTATGATTTGCTACCTATTTGTTACCTAAGCATATATTTTTTCCAGATTTTTTAGGCAAAAAATGACGATTTTATAAGCATTTCAAATTCTGAACAAAAAAAAATTTGTTAGAGTACCATCTTAATTTACTACCTATTTATTACCTATGTTCACATATTTGCTACCTAAGTTTTACAAAAGAAATAAATCTAATTAAGTGGGCAGTCATTCTGACGTCAGGATGACTGCCCACATTTGTTATTTCGTGGTTAGACCCTATATTTTGCAACTTTCTATGTACTATGATTTACTACCTATTTGCTAGCTAAGCATATATTTTTTCCAGATTTTTTAGGCAAAAAATGACGATTTTATAAGCATTTCAAATTCTGAACAAAAAAAAATTTGTTAGAGAACCATCATAATTTACTACCTATTTTGCTACTATTTACTAACTATGTTCACATATTTGCAAATAAATAGTAGCAAATAGGTAGTAAATTATGATGGTACTCTAACACTGATCCGCTATTTTGGTCAGTCATCCTGACGCTCACGATGCCTACACCCCTCGGCCACTCGGTTGGTCGGTTGGTGATCTTGGTCGTTTTTTCTTTGGTATAATAATATGTATGACATCCAATATTTATAATTTATTAATTTTATTTCAAAAGTGCACTGTGTGACGAAGCTGACGAAGGGAGTGGTACAGTCACGCATGATATTTAATATGAGTAAAATGGCACGCCCGTGTATTGGTGGAGGTGATAATATACATATTTTTGGCACCAATACTAGGTGAAGGTTTAATGGTCCGTTTTCGTTTAAGAGTTTGGTCAATATCGGGTTCCGGTTAGGAATAAGTGGATTTTTTTTATGCGATAAATACCTACTTTAGATTTTCTATGGGCAACGATTCATAGAAAATTAAAGAAAACGGGTAAAAATAAATTTCTTCCACTTTTTCCTAATCAGAACACGATATGAACATGGTCTTAAACGGGGAACAACCATGAAAATTTCACTATGTACTTACGATATTTCTAGACGTAGGTATTTGATATTAGATTTATTTTGGAATAATGATTATAGGCCACCTATGAAAACTGTCTGTAAGTCATTAATTAAACTGGCCTAAATTGTTGTCAATTACAAATTTAAATAGTATTTTTCATGAGACAATCTTTCATAAATCATACAAATCCCACGGTAAACTTTATTATGCGAAGATAATATATCACGATATACAGGGTGTCCCATAAATAATGGATCACCCTGACACCCGTGGTAGGTCGACCCCAGAGGTACCTAACCAACATAACATGACCTTAGTAAAAGTTTGACGGTTTTCGAGATATTGCCAATTTTACGTTTTTTTCAAACTTGCCCTCTTTCTTACACGTTAAGTACTATACCTAATTTGCTTGAATAGCTTTTGTGCTATTATTTTTTCTTCATAATTTTATTACAAATAGTTAAATTGTATAAAACGAGTAGTATTTTATTAAAAAAATTATGTTAAATGCGAAAGAAACTCTATTAATTTGCAAAAAAAATGAGCAATAGCAATTATTAGGTCTAGTATTTTTTTTTCATGGCATACGACTAAAAGCCAAACAATTGTTATTGCTCATTATTATTTCAAATTAATAGCTTCTTTCGCATTAGACATAAGTTTTTTTATTATAATATCTTGTTTTATAAAACTTAACCATTTCTGATAGAGTAACGATGAAAAATTAATAGCCCAAAAGCTATTTAAGCAAATTATAGCACTTAACGTGTAAAAAAGGGGGCAAGTTCGATAAAAACGTAAAATTGGCAAAATCTCGAAAACCGTTCAACTTTTACTGAGGTCATGTTATGTTGGTTCGGTACCTCTTGGGTCGACCTACCTCGGGTGACAGGGTGATCCATTATTTATGGGACACCCTTATATAACAGTTATAATTATTTATGTTTTTTTTTATTACCTTAATACAGAAAGAAACAATGAATTTACATATAATTATGTTATACCTATACCTAAATATAAGAGCTAAATAAAAATACTGAACTGTGGACAAGACTAATCAATCTAACCATTAATTAATTTCCACAACAAAACATTATTTGTGAGAACATATTCAACAGTTACCTACACAACTTAGACTGATGCCCAATGTAAGCATTAGTTACCCCTACTTTGGAAGGTAGTAGGTAGGTAACCTATCCGCCGCTGTTTCATTTTCAAACTATACATCTTCTTCAAACGCTATTTGTTTAAATTTAAATGGACAGGTATACCTTCAGCCTACGAGTTCATATGTTCGTTGTGCATATGGTCAATTTTGTTCAATTTAGAGTTAGAATAATATGTTATTTACAAAATAAACGTTATTGTAAGTAAATAATTTAGGTTCTACCTCAAACGAACGCTTACAGTAAACGCCTTAAAATGATTTTACCTAGAATGATTTACGAACATGAACATTTAATTTTAGTCGTCACAGTAAAAGACAGTATTTTTAATTTAGTAATTGCTAATAAAATCCAAGATGTAGGTATACGTACGTATGTATTTATATGATTATTGATTACATAAATGCTTCGTATGAGGCTCGATACACAAACATGATTAATGTCTAAGTACCATGTTCACGCAACGTTAGTTATTGGTCGACACGAATATCCATTGCTCAAACAGCAGCTAGCATTTCTAAACGGCTCAGCGTCAATACAAACTATCATCGCAAAGCATAAAACGGTAAGTTAAACAATGACGCCAACACCGCATACACATGAATTTTACGCCAGCATTGCACGAACGACGACCAAACTATGTATATCCTTGTGCACCTTATGTCTTTGCTATACGGTGCAAATATGGGAATACATTTTGAACCGAGGTATGAAGTACCGCCATATATGAGCGGAGCAAAATGGAAGCTAGCGTAGATAGTGGCGCAATGGACGTATATGTCCGGTCCACGGGACGAGCTTATCTTTTATTTCCGTTAATACCCGCTAATACAAATGGCTTGGAGCGGCTTACTGACGTCGGATGCTTTTCTGTTACCGCTCTCGTTGTGTTTTATCTTTAGTTGCTAAGGCAGTAAGAAAGTTCGTTAATTAAAGATGATTTCACTGTCTCATATGTTTCAACGTATTTAATAAATAAATATCTCCCACGGTAGACTCAATTAAGGTTTGTGAAGTGGGTACCAAGCGACGATATACATAATATATATAATAGATAGATACCTACTTCAATATATTATACAGTGTGTGTCTACGATACTGGCTTTTATCGAAACCGATGAATGCGATGCAGATTTCTAGCCAAACCGTGAACATTATTCGATTCAAAATGCTAATTTTAAAAGTAATTAACTTTCTAAGAAAAGTTAACTGAGAAGCAATGTACTTCAAAATGAATCGTTAATTTGCACTTGACAATGACAGATCGCAGCCACTCACAACGTTTGACAAGTAAGCAGTACATGCCTTACATTGATCGTTCTGAGGAAATAAAATTAATTGTACGGTCAATTTCATTATTTGTCAAATGTTAATACTTGAAATCGATTGCTAGTAATGCGTATTATTACCCACTTTCGTAAAAGCTCGGATCATGGAAACACACTGTAGACAGCCACAAGCAAGGAGCAAATATTTGTGATAAATACCATAATACATAAATAATGCCCTCACCGAGATTTGATCCCGGAACCTCCCGCTTCACAGCTACCGGCTAGCTTTTAGCTATGCAGGATCACTTTTAGCTAAGCTAGGGAGGATGACAAATAAGCAAAACGTAACGCATATTCTTGAAATATTTACCTAGACAACAATATTTCCTAAGCATCATTCATAGTTTGCGGTTTAAGTATCAGAAACGGACTCTAATATATGTGTGTATGAATAAAGCCGACGTAAAATTTTGGTACAGGTATGTCGATCGTTAAATACCATTTTTTGCTAGTTTATCTCCAACAATCCAGATAAATATCTAAACTTACGTTAAGGTCTAAACCCACTAGACCGTACCATACCATGACCGTAGCATGAACGTATCAGACAAAAAAATATTCTTTGTATTGAAGAGTATGAGACTATGCCCGCTAGGACGTTCCGGCGCCGGCCAACACCGTCTCTTACTTTTCAATACAAATATATTTTTTGTCTGATATGTTCATGCTACGGTCATGGTATGGTACGGTTTAGTGCGTTTAGACCTTAAAGGGCACTAGGGTACACTTAGAGTGCGTTACATCAAATCTCAGGGCACCGTTAAATCATTCGCTGATATTCCATGATTTCATATAGTTATCTGTTTAACTTGAGTAATGATTATTTAGTCTGCCTAGTGTTGATGATATGCTACGGCTCTTTAGTACCTACTCGAGAAGTATAAGTTATTATCAAAATGTAGTTATAAATACTGAAAGATAACCGTAATTGTGTGTTAACAATATATAACTTTTATTTGGCTATATAATTTGATAACTATTTATAAACAAGACCAAATTATCGCAGCGCATTTAATTTATATCTGCTTTCGCTATTTACATCAGAATAAACATTTTTAAGTTCAAGCCGTGAGCGTTTTCACTCAGTACTCTAGTGCTTGCACAAACACGCGGGATTTCAAACCCGAGTGCGCAGAACTCTGGGACGGCGTTATGCTGTAAGTCGCTAAATTTACCGCACCAATTCGATAATTTCCACTCGGATAAATATACTCGCCATACTTAAGTAATACAAACGCAGAGACATCACTCATATTTTACAGACTAACGGGTCTTAATCGCGTAAAGTTACGTTTAATTATATCCTGACGTTAAGACCCGTTTGTCTGTAAAATATGAGTGATAATCGTGAAAGTTTAAATCAATATATTGCAGAGACATCACTTCTTGAGCGTAAACATCTTTATTGTAAAGTAAGTTTGTAAATCTTCCGGACTGAAAAAGCGATCTCGAGAACCTCGCGAACATTCGGATCGCCTAATGTTAAGTATCAACCGTAGCCTAAGGACGCCTGTAACTCTTCAAAGATGTCGCATACTTATACGTACTTTCAAAGGACTATGGGTAGATTTGTATGGAGAGTGGACCAAAAACCAACAGAGCTGAAAGTGGTGTCAATAAATAGGTATTTACGTTTATTTCATTTCATTCTATGGGCCTTTGTTCAATTCCATTGCAAAACGGAGATATTTGTATTTTAGTCAGAGTAAATACTATGATGAATGGTGTCTGGACTCTGGACGACGGTGATTT
Source organism: Thaumatotibia leucotreta (assembly GCA_025490895.1). NCBI lineage: Eukaryota > Metazoa > Arthropoda > Insecta > Lepidoptera > Tortricidae > Thaumatotibia > Thaumatotibia leucotreta. The sequence continues at coordinate 230,640 of JALPQI010030445.1, read as the reverse complement.
ACTTAGAGAGTGCCCGCAGAATGCATTACTCATATAAAATTATCTAATAGAATTCAACTTTGCACCTATAGAATGAAATAAAGTACATTAACAGACCTTTTTAATGAAACTACTCCCAGCTCTGTTGGGTTTTTGGTCCATTTTGACGCATAGTCCTTTCAACTTTACAAAACATTAACATAATAATTTATATATTTATCAGTCATATTAATGCAAGGAAGAAATCTTTCCTTTAAGAGACTTTCTTAAGTAGGTTTGTATATACATAATATTGATTGAAATCCAACCAGATAAAAATAAAGTTAGTCTATGAATTTGTCGAAAAAAATTGTTTTAAATATACATACTCCAATTGGTGCCTTCTCGAATAAAACCCGATGTTGCTAAATTTAGAATTTATTTCTAAAAGCCTAAGTGCCTGTCACGTACGTCTTTAAAATCCCCCGCGCGGCACGAGTACAAAGGTATAATTAACCCCTAAATTAATTGAATGTACGACTTAAACATGGGGATTAACAACAAAAGGAAAACGCCGGTCAAATGTGAATGTCATACGACGGGTTAACCCTCTGATATCCATACCTCACCCTTGTCACACCTTTTCATACGGTCGCACCTCAAAATCTTGGAAATTGAATTTTTACGTAGCTATCACGCCTATAGTACTCGAGCTTATGACCCGACCGAAATGGAATCCTACTTTCGGGTATAAAAAGGGATCTCTACTGTGTATTTAGATTAAAGATATTTTGCGGCGTAATACTCGCGTTGATAGAATTTAGTGGAATTTTTGTAATAATGCGCTGCCATTTTTTTAGAAAATTTACTAACTATGCAGATTAATAAAATCCACAGAATCTGGACGGGAATATCTATTTTAGTAATACAATTAACGGGTGAAGAATCTCGTATTAAATCAGACTTTAGTCTAAATTTATTCAAATTCGAATAATTTATTTCAGAACTTTTGATTCCATATAAGTATTAGATACATAGGTAGTTACAAAACTTATTACTAGTCAACTTATTATTAGTCAACGGCAAAGAAGGGCAACTGAAACACTTAGGTACTAACCCTCTTATTCATAAACGTTTGTTAATCAAGCCGCTAATAACTGTTTGTCCCTTTTGCTCTTATGGACACATTGTTAAGACCAAAAGGGACGAACAATGATTAGCGGCTTGATTAACAAACGTTTATGAATAAGGGGGTAAGTATGTAAAAATTCGCCCGAGATAAGTGGAAAGTAATTTTACTTATCCATATTGACTCTACCTCTATTAATATCATTAATTATACCTACATTTTTGAAGTATATGTAATAGAACTACTACTAGTTAAGTATGTACATAATTAATTATCCGTATTGAGCTGGGCGCTAACTTCTGCGTTCTACAGTCACCAAAACATTTCAATTTTCATAACTGAAATAATATTTGCTGTAACATAACTGGAGCGAGAATGGAAACTCTTGTTCAATGCGTTTAAATAGTTTAGGTTTAAGGCTTTAAGCACGACAATTTCGGTGTCAAGTGTTATGTTCCAAATAAGTTAACACTTTATCTATGGAATTTCAATACAAAATGTGCTAGCAATTTTAACCACATGAAATAATATGATAATTATATGTTATGTACGTTAATTATTACACCCAGCAGCGGTAAGAATAATTTGCACCGGTACCAGATTCACTAATTAAGTATAAAGGTGTAGGTACACTTACCAAAATTACATTCATCGCCTGATTTTTTTTTCTATTAATCACTATGAATAACGTGTCTGGGTTAAAAAATAGTAAGATATTGGAATTCAGTAACTTAAAAATTAATCTAATTTAAAATTATTTATCTTGTTTTTAATATAAGTGCTTAGCCAAGTTGCCAATCGCTAGCGCTTAGTAGTGTATCGTAGCTTTCCCTGTCTGTCACTCTTTCATATTAGTGCGACAAAGACAGTTAGCTGCCTTTCGCTTACGATTGACGATTAAGCGTTGACGATTGGCAACTTGTCTAAGCACCCAGAGCTCTAGAATTGCAACCTAGAAAAAAAGTATTCCAAAACAAACATCCAAAAAGAGCTTTGCTCGCGGGTCCACAAAGTTTACTCGGTCGTAATTATAAGTGATATTCAACTTGTAGTTTCCAGGCTTTTTTCAACTTTAACAACTGCTCCGAGTTATATTTTCCTAGGCGTTTTCAAGCAAATTAGGTAAAACTGAAAAACGCCGTAATTTCAAAGGATATTTTTTACGACAGATCCTTTCAGATGATTAGATTGCGCGATGTACAGTGCTCTTTCCATTTCTGTTGATCTAACTTTGAACATTCGATTACGAACACCCGTTTCATTGTCGGAAACTAAATGGGGGCGCTTCAAGATCAATTATTTTTGGAGGTAGTTCGGGTTTCTGTGGTCTGGCTTTTATCCTCAAAGTTTAATTAACGCGCCCACTTCAATAGATTCGTACTCGGCGCCTGTTTCGTTAAATGGGCAGAATGTAAACATTAGAGGCGAACGGGTTGACTACATTTTATTTGGTGCGTGTGGATATTGGTTTTTGAACAGCCTTTGAACAATAAAAAAATTAGATAATTGAAAAGTTACTTTTTTCGTTCATTAGATCATTATTGTATTTATATAGAGCACTGCGTATAGATAAATTAATCAAACTAAACTACAATTAAGTAACATTTAAAAATATAACTTCAGTAAGTCTATTATTAAATAAACTAAAATTAGATAAAAAACTAAAATGTTACGAATAAATCTAAAAAAGGCCCTTGCGGCATGGTACCGTATTGTTTTTATTGTTGCGCATGATATTACATTATTATTAAGTTTCACACATTACTTTAATGAAGAAGGCATGCAATTAATTATAATCATCATCAGCCCATCTTAGTCCGTTGATAGACCAATTTCACGCCACTGGACGGCATATGAAAAAGAAAACATTTCGCAGGTTACTGTTCATCTTCATATCATACACATCATTACATCATCAGAGTCCACTGCTGGACGTAGGCCTGTCCTATTAACTATACGTATAGACGCATTAGGAGGTAAATGCCCATAATCACCACGCTGGGCAAGCGGATTGGCGATTGCAGTAATGTGTCCACTATGATGACATTGATGACGCTGCTGCCCATCATCAATATTTTATCAAATAATGGTCAGTGACACTTCAATCCCTTAGTCGACTCTTACGACACCCGCAGGAGGAGTTGGGGTGGTCACAAATTTATTCTTACTGCCGTCACCACACGGCCTCTTCATATCATACTCAGATCTAATTTGTATCATAAAAAAGTGGATTGACTCTTGTATCATGTATTGTGAATCATGAAACAGTAAGTGAGGAACACTTATTATAAAAGCTGAAGTGGCAATGGACAGGCCACATTGCACTCAGAGCAGCTGGCCGATGAGGTCGAAAAGTGCTCGAGTGGAGACCACTGTTTGGCAAACGCAGATGTCTACCCTCAAGATGAATAGAACGCCTCCAACTAATATACGTGGAGGTCCAAAGGGGAGGTCAATGTACAGCAGTGGACGTCTTATGGCTGAAGTCTTATGATGATGATGATTGTTATTAAACACTGTGTATTGTATAGTATTTTATTTTGAACTGACCGTGTTCGTTGTCGATTGTTAATAAATTGCAGGAAGCTACTGTATTTGCATAAAATTTATTTGCATAAAAACAATTAACGATTTATTTAAGTGGCTACTGTATAATCTTAGCAATAAAATTCAATGTTATTTAATAGGGAAGAGTACAACTCTGCTACAAAAAACCCCATGTTCTCTACAGTTACCGAATCTCGAATCGAATCTCGGCTCTCGAATTGATCATTAATATAACACGTGGGTTTTTTGTCACCGATTTATATATATCTTTCTTATTAATGGATAACATTGAATCTTATTGCTTAGATGATAGAGTTGCCATTTTAATAAATTGTTAATATTTTTTATGCGAAAAAATTGATCCCGCAATTTTGTAACAGTATACAAAGAACACGGCCAGTTCAAAAATGAAATTCTATAATGTGTATTGTAGTGTGAACATTTGAAATTACAATATTCCATATCTAATCAATCAAATCATCGAAATACCACAAATCCGTTTGAGTATTAGAGTTATGGTCGCGATTACGCCGTGTATCGCTGTCGATAACATATCTATTATGTGTTGATACTTCAGGAGTGATGGATTCACATCGTATATCACCATCACCTTCGCAGAACGATATGACCGCGACAATGATCGTTTATTTTCTTCTGTCACTTCGTAAATTGTATTTGTAACAAAACAAAAAGATAACTGGCGATTGTAAGACTTCCTTGTTTACTTTGCAGCAATGTTTTAAGCAAAGAGATGCTTTCAAAATTGTTATTATGCAGGTATTTGATAAGCCTGAAAATCTATTTCTATCATAATGCCGACCCCATTATGTACCTCAAATGCTAAATTAAGCCATCGTCGACTGTCGAGAACATAGCGTAGGTAATACTCGTAAACTCTAATTTAAAAGATAGTGTTTTAATTGAAACTTTCATGACAATTTCGTCATGAACATTTTCAGTAATTTTAGGAGATTATTAATTCTGAGATTAGAGATTAATTCTGAGTCTGAGTAGAGATAACCTAAGCATTACCCATATTATCAAAATTATGAAAATGAACAAATTAAAAAGAAATGCTCTAAATATGTTTCAAATCGCGTCGACTAGCAACCAAAACTAATTTTTTTAATTTCTTCTTTTTGAGTTTCTTAGCAACGTCGTATTTCAGTACAATCAGAACTGTGTACTAAGATAAGTTGCCAATCGCTAACGCTTAATCATCAATCGTAAACGAAAGGTAGCTAACTGTCTTTGTCGCACTAATATGAAAGAGTGACAGAGAGGGAAAACTACGATACGCTACTAGACGTTAGCGATAGGCAACTTGGCTAGGCATCCTGAGATACAAGCTTTATTTTATGTAGGTATTTGTTACTTTGTGATTTTTGATTGCTGACCGACGAAGTATAGTTTTTCCCCTGAAGTATGCTTCCAAATAAAGCATCGACTACAAAGCAGAATGTTGCTACTTTACTATTGTATTTTACGTTTGTTAGCTTCGACAGTTTGCTTTGAGGACACTGAGCCGCGCTTCTGCGCTGGTGTGTTGTTTGTCACGCGAATTATTGCCGATAACGCAAACAAACTTGGTATAGCTTGATAAATGTTCCCTGGCTAAACCTATAAAGATGTTGATTTTTATAATGTAAATAGAAAAAAATAGCTAACTTGAATATAAGTTTACTCAATTATTGCTATGCTATTCTCTTATTCACACATTCGACGCTGCGTTCGTCAACGAGCTCGACGTCGAGACAGCCTTGTCTAAAATCCTAGCTGTTTGATTTGACATTAGGAATCGAGGCTGTGAGCGAGGTTGTGGGCGAGTAGTAGTAGTAGTCTAGTTTCATTTAAAGTACATTAGTGAATACCGTTTTTAGGCTCGACGCTGCCGCAGCACTGACACAGCGCTGACAGCAAGGCGGTTTCCTTAGCGAATAATACTGCAGATATCTGTGCCAAATTCAATGCCATTATCCCATTTTTAATAAGTGTTAAGCTAATTATATGTACATAAAAAACAAGTTTACTTACTATAGAACTTTTAGATACAACATATTTATAAATTATAAATATTAGATGTCATATACCAAAGAAAAACGACTAAGATCACCTAATGTCCGAGGTAGGGATCGAACCCACATACTCAGCTTTCGCGGCTGATGCCTGTACCCTTCGGCCACTCGGTCTTAGCAACCACCGGTCTAATTTCTCGGGTATATGCACCGGTGTATCGAACGTTCAACAACATATTTACTTAAAATTTTACAATACGTTCAAAAGTAAAAATACGACCACTATGATACAAATATAAATTCTATCGTCATTTCCACATTGAATTGTTTTTAGTTAATTATAGTTCATTTAGCGAAGGCTTCGATAACTTGTTAAATAGTCGGTTAACACTGAGCGCAGGGAACTCCCGAGGGGAGTTCTCTGTGGGAGGTCCATTTTCGCTACAAAGCGGAAAAATCACGGGATCGGCTACGAGCGTAGCGTGCAGCACTCGTCCGCAATGAAAGTATTAAGGTTTAGAGAGACGATCCTTGTAAAGAGCAACCGTCACACTACTTGTGCTACGAAGTGCTACGCAATAGCTCGTAGCACAAGAACGGCGTGTCATAATAGACCTAGCACACGCGCAGTGAAATTTAGTTATGAAATTTTGACTGATTTGATTTAACAGGTTGATTTTTTTTGTAATCGTATGTTTTTTTCATATTTGTATTTTTCATATTATTAGCTACTTACATTTATAATTATGTTAGGTAGCAAATTTTAATAGCTAATATGAAAAATACAAATATGAAAAAAAAATCATATAATTAGAAAATAAATCAATATTTCATATTAGCTACTAACATTTGCTTCATAACATTACGTGAGGTAGCAAAAGTCAATTATCAAAATTTAAGTTAGTTACCTATTGGTTTAAAAAATGAAAAATACAAAAATAAACCGTCTAATAAAATCCTCATGACTTTCGGCTAATATGATGATGATGATGATGAATAAAATCCTCCTCCTTTTTTGAAGGCGGTTAAAAACGAAAATGTATCAATCAAAGGCACAAGAAATTATGTAAAGGTTTTTGTAGAAAAGACATCTACAAAGCCTTTGTCCGCTGTTGCCAGTCAATGTGTCAAATATCTACAAAACCCTTACAATAGATTAATATCAGTCGGAGTATTTTCCTTAAAGGTTTAATCATAAAGTGTTATACGAAGCTTACATTACTTCTTGTATTTTTTAACCCGCCGTTCATCGCAACAAGCGTTAAAGCGTGACAAAAACAGAACATCACCTTCAGGGCATTTATCTTTCAGGGAGAGTTATAAAGGGCATAAATAAAGCAAAACCTATAAGGCTTTAAAGCAACAATGAAAAATACGAACCGTTTTACGGGGGGTGATGAGGGGGGGCCGCCGCTCGAACAATGGGCCGCCGAGAGCACGCCTGCAGAAGAAAAAAACACATGAACAACCGCTCCAATTATTGACGTGGGCGTGAGATGAGGGCTCGAGTTACTCGCATACACGACTACTCGTACGAGTACTGTGGCTGTTGCAATTAACATAGCAAGCTCTTTTGGTATAAGGGTCAAAATTCTTTTCGTTGTCTTGTTTCATACCACTCTGTCACGTTTTTAGTTGCTGTTTTGACTCAGTATATAAAAAAAAACCGGTGCAGTTGTATTTCTTTTTCACGCTAGATTTTAACCCATACAAGAGAAATTGAAAACATCTCATACAAAAATCACGACTCCGTCACGTGTTTGAGGGACACAAAATAAGACAACGAAAAGAATTTTGACCCATAACACACATGCGATCTTATAAATAAAGATCAGCTTTGATACAAAGTGAAACAAAATGATTCAAATAATTTTGTAAATGCATAATAACAGTTATTTCAATGTTTCAAAACATGATAGAACAAGGACTATTTAACATTTGCTGCATAATTGTCTAATAAAAAAAATATATATATACACTTGCATAATATATCAAATATTATTCTTAAAAAAAACTATGTACCTCCTGGTTACTATTAAGTTTAAAGAGCAATAACGAATATCTAACATGTATGTGCCTTTACAGAACGTCTTAGCGAGCACAGGTGGAATTGAATAAATGTTCGATGCAGACTTGTTTGATGTCTCATTTTGAAATATCGGCTGTAGAATTTACATATAGTTGTTTTTATAAGTTTTGCCTCACCACACAATTTATGGTATAGACACAGTCAACAGTATTTTGTACAGTCAAGGGCATTAATATATATACACTTCTCCATACTGATCCCCAAGGATCGGACAAACGCCCGTCATTTTGAAAACGTAACCCTGTTCCGTTTGGTAGAGACTTCCTTATGTTATGATGTTAACATATTTTTAATTTAACACAAAGTATATATTTAGGAGATCCCAAATATTTCTTAAATACTTCTGCACACCATGATTGTTCGAAACGTCGTTACAGCGTTAATTAATATACGCGATATAATTTGTTTCAATCGGTTTATATCATGAATAGCTATCGCGGTGACCGAAGAATATATACACTCAATAGATCAAAATTCAATATCAAAAATTCTAAGTCGTTTATTTGTCATAAGTTCACAATCAGGGTAGATAGTTAGATACAAGTAAGAAGGAGTTGGGATCTCCTAAATACATAATCTGTGACAATGTTATTAAAAAATATCTTATAAAAGAAAAAAAATTAACATCATAAGATAAGGGAGTCTCTACTGTACGGAACAGGGTTATTTTTTCGAAATGACGGGCGTTTGTCCGATCCTTGCTGATCCCTTACAAATGTGTCTATATATTAATGCACTCTACTGTACCACGAAGACTGCAAAAATAATGTGCATGTAGTGAGGCAAGTACGGTTACTAACGCGAGTGTTAGAAACCCGATGCCGTGGGCGGAGGATTTTAATCACTCGAGTTTGTATTCCACGTGACGACCGTAAAGCAATGTTCTTCATCACACTCGCGGACAAAAAAATACTAAATAATAATTAAATGACGTATTAACATTTTTATAAGTCCCTAGAAAATTTAACTTTTCTATAATTCCCGCGAGGTATGTAAGCAATGGTCGGTTAGAAAGCAAGTGTGATGAAAAATATGTAACACGCTCTTATGTCGCTCTAACTAAAGTTAGGTCAGATATTTTGGTATAGTTAATGACAGTGCTCTTATTGCCTATTCTAAGACCTAACCTGAGGATGTTGTCCGGAATTATCACGGGACACAACATCCTCAACAGGCGTCTTAAGGTGATGGGAATAAGCAACGAAGCAGCCTGTCCACATTGCGGAAGAGACGAAACTAAGCCAGCATGTCCTTGCTGAATGCGTCAAGTACGCGGCAGCGAGATATGACGTGATTGGCAGGGACATGCTGGAGGAGAGGCACTCAAGGAGGTCGACCATAGAGACGTCCTGCGGTTTGTAACAGTCCGTTTGAACTGCTACATATATTCCATAATTATATTTATAATTTTTATATATGTATCCATAGTAAACCAACGCAATTGGCGAATATTAAGATATTAAACGATCGTAAATAGTCAACGAAGTACTTCATTGAATTAATTCATTTCCGTTCAATCCGGCAATTAAAATACGCGATAGTGGGTCTAGTCGGACTCGTGTTATAAAATACTAACAATTAAAATAAATATTCGAACTAAAAAGTATTTTCGAAATATAATCCCTTGATCAAACATCAGTACGAAATTATTAAAACCTAAAAAGGACGATGCTAGTTTAGTGTGCAAAATCCTAGAAAACATGGCCGATAGATCATATAGAAAGTAACAGATTCTAAGTCGAACCTAGAGTCAAGATAAAATAAACTTAAAGCTGTAGAAAATAAGGTCGATATTAAATAGTAACAACGTTTTACTTGGTTCGGGAATTTTAGTGATACATTTTAGGCAGTTCGAAAAACCCTATAAATAGACGCCATTTTTTGCAAAAGGAGGATTTCTGACTCAGGTGCGGAAGGATACGGTCGCTCTGCAAGGGGGTCACGTGGTGGACGAAAATGTAGAGTAAATTGCAAGTACCTTCGATTTGCGTTGACTGTGGATACCGAACGGTGATAACGAAATGGTCAATGCGATTTCAGAATCTGTGTTGAATCGAAGTGAATTAAGCCAGATGGGCAAAGTACGTAGGGAAGTAATAGTATACTAAAAGTAAGTCAGATGACAAAGAATTTGTTTAAAAGGTGAGTTCGAGAAAGTTGGTAAGTGTTTATTTTTGTTCGTCACAGCGAGATCTTGTCTATAGGCCTTTGGACCCAACTCTCGTTCTTTCGCCCGTCAATGGGTTGCATATTGATAGTATATTGAACGGAGATCTATTGACAAATAGTGATTAGACTGAGAGACACCCTGGAGTTACGAATTTTCAATCATTATTCTGTGTGAAATATCTGTGAAACACATAGTAGGTACACAGAGCAGTGTGTTGCTTTTCCATCAAGGAAATATGATCTCAGTAACCTGAACCATTTAGAAGAATTTATACCATCATCTTTATGGGATTTCATTGTGTAAATTACCTATTTTGTGTGCATGCATAATTTTCAGAGCAGCTGCTTTGTTTTGGAAATAAAGTTCCAATTACCTAATCTAGTAATCTAGGTTGAACACATGAAAACCATTGTAATATGTATTTGAAATACCATTAATATCTTATCCATCTTTATAAATACTATACATAAAAAGGCACAGTATAATGATCAAGTATTTAATATACTCAAGACTACTGCATTTATAATATATATTTGTATCCAAATCTAAACTTTCATACATATTGATATAGTATAAAATAAATTACTATTTACAGCACAAAAGAGGCTATGAAGTAATTTAGTCTTTGCTTTCATATTATACAATAAAACTTAGGTTACTTATTAGTAATCTAGACCAAATATCTATGTATACTTACATACCTACTTATCTAAAGTTTACCTTAAGTGAGGGCTCTTTGTATTTAAATATACAAATCTTAAGGAATCCATTATAATGGATTACCTATGCTTTAAAATTAGCATATCAACTTTTTAAATCTAATTTGAGTTCAACTTACTGAATACAATAAATGCTAAAATATAAATAATCTGTAATCCATTACAGGATCTGGTGAATTATTTGGAAAACCGATTGGATCTAGCACTGATCGAATGTAACATAAGATCAGAAGTTGGTAACCACTATACTTTGAATGTGGTACTTCTTATGCATATAGGTTTTAAAATCTGGAATTCTAAATGACATTGGTAGTAATGGATAGGCTAAGGCCGTTACAGTACTCCTTCTACATATAAATAATGACTGTTGAAGGTAACTACCTTTACGAGCTGAAATCTCAGTACAAGCGAGTTTCTTGGCATTTCTTCTCGCTTGGAATAGGCTTTCCGAAATGCTGGTAGCGTCTGTTAGGTTAGCCTAGGGTCGCAGACCACATCCTGCTTGATGATAGTTCGTACATGATGAAGTAATACTATCACATGTACTTCTAAACGTGAGTTCTTTTAAGAATTCATATGAACGTAGACTAGGGATATGGAAAATCTTCCATTGTTCTATTTTATTATATTAACTCAGTACTTAAAAGTATAATTATTGTAAAAATATGTTTATATTCCTTTGAAACTCTGGTAGAAAAGCAAAGGAATGGACTATCACAAGTTAGCCGCGACAAGAAATAGCTGGTAGTGGATTAGGAAAAAAAAACAATAATTATTTATTATTGTTTTTTTTTAACCTTGTATACTAAACATTTATATTTTAAATTCTCATGTTTGCCTTTCTCTCTCTGCAGGTGGTGCTCTATAATATTAGTGAATTACATTATAAATTTATACTTTAAGTTACTAATTGTTTTCCTATTTGATTAATTATGTTTTGCTATGCCATCCAAAATGTTTATCATAATGTGACTGTTTGAATTATTATTAATCTTCTTTTAATTTGCGAATATACTTCCTTATACTTTAGTCTAGGCATTATTATTTATCTCCACAAGCTCCACATATTCTGTTATTGTCAAAGACTCTAGGTTACTATGAAACAATGTTAGGGTCCACCATCAATCTCTAGACGATCACACTTCATCATGGCCAAAACTTAAAAAGCAGGAGAGTCGACTAAGTAGTTTTAGTATTAATTTAAAGAGAGGGGTTATTAAGAGGGTTGGGTCGTTACAGGTTCTGCAAGAAAATTGGAAGGCCAGGGGGAAGTATTGAGGGATCGCTACCGGAACAGTAACCTGCAGCTCCAGCTAAGGGAAATGGGGTGAATGAGCACATTGGATGCTCGACAGCCCGCTCGAGTCCGGTCGAGCGTCCCTCCGTAACATAACATAACATATTGGCTATCCTTATGATGGTTAAGACGGCTGCCACGTTCTAATGAAATAAGAGCAAAAATGACACAAGTTACCTTAAAAGATAATTCAATCAACACAGTCCCACTGGAGAGACTTAAACTAAGGGAATAAATCTTTTTTTCAGTTATCTTAACACGAAGTTGAAATTTAATAATACCATTAATTTTACTGAACCTTTCTCAGTTCACCCAAGGATTCGCGAACGAAGAGCATCGAGTATTCTTTACAAGACGTGAGTTTTTGTCGGTTGCTAATGGATTTGATAAATTGTTCCACTCCACTAAGTGCCTACACCTGAGGGCATTGTGCTTTTAACAACCTTACAGAGCAAATTCATGCGTATACAGTTTGTCTGCCTCCGTAGCTTGGTAGAGACCCTGCCTACGAAGCTGGAGGTTCCGGGTTCGAATCCAGCGAGGGCATTATTTGTGTATTTATTTAAAAATATTTGTTCCTTGGTCATGGCTGTCTATGTATTTAAGTATCTATATGTATCAATCTATCTATTATACATATCGTCGCTCGGTACCCACATCACAAGCCTTAATTGAGCTTACCGTGGGACTAAGTCGATTTGTGTGAGATGTCCTAAGATATTTATTATTATTATTTATACAGGGGGAAATGAGGGTCGTGGAGCAGGGGCAAATACGGTACTAGGGCCGGTCACGATGAGCAAATTTCACTATGGAGAGAACCAACAAATCGCGGAAAGCAATATCCTATTGTAATGATACGATTCAATTTTAAAACTCTGGTTTAAAAATTAAATGTATTAAATCGATATATTTCATTAAATAATATATATATACAAGTATATTATGTAATGAAATATATTGATATATATATATACACTGTGTTTATCATCATCATCAGCCTATGTTAGTCGCCTGCTGGACGTAGGCCTCTCTTATGAACTATGAGTATGGCGATTATGGGCATTTACCTCCTAATGCGTCTACGCATTAGGAGGTAAATGCCCATAATCGCCACGCTGGGCAAGCGGATTGGTGATCGCAGTAATGTGTCCGTCCACTATGATGACGCTGCTACCCATCATCAATCTTGTAGAATGGCCAGTGACACTTCAATCCCTTAGTCGACTCTTACGACACCCGCAGGAGGAGTTGGGGTGGTGACAAATGTATTCCTACTGCCGTCACCACACGGATTACACTGTGTTATATATATATAATTATATTGCATTACATATAGTATATGAATGTGATATTAGTACATCCAAAATGTTTGGAAATGGAAATGGAATGAATCTCAATAAGAAAAACCAGTCACTTAACCTCGAAAACAGGTTTTGCCAATAGATAAGTACTCGTACGTCAAGGTTTGTTAAAAGTTGAATCACATTTAAAATAAATACTCGTATAACAAAGGTGAACAATTGCTGCAATAGAATTGCATCGAAATAAAAGAATTTCGGAATACCGGCGAGTCGAGCAATATTCAATGCGCACGTGCAATGTATGGAGCAAACGTGCAAGATGGTGAATCTAGTACCTCTGCAGGTTTTTCTGATTTGCCATTGGGACCTACGAACAAATAAAACATGGAAGCCGCACGCCATACTAAATTGCCTTTTAAAAACGGTCCTGAATTTTAGTTGACAAGTGTCACTCCCTCTTCAATGCATCACGGTAATGAATGTCAATATCGACCTATAAAAACTTAAACCGCCATTTAGAAATAGTTGTGATTGGTCCATCAAAGTTTTGATTGGCTGTATTCTATAAACATTTGTTAAAGATGTTGCCTGAGGGGTTGCCATGATCTCGCGATTTAGTTTACAAATACAAATAATTTATTCGTGGCAAATATAAAAAGCATGACAGGACAAAACAAAACAGTCAAATTCAGCATTTAATATTACACCATGAAATGGACTCACCTCAGCATAATGTCGACCCGAAAGCCAACGCTGATCTTCCGGCGAGCCCATTTTTGTTCTCAGCGTGTGAACATGGCTTAACAATTTGCGCTTTAGATTCTACTTGTCAGTTTTTGACAGTTATTCTATGGATCTGAGACATCACGATTCAGGTCAGGTCCGAAACTGAATTGCATTAGTACAGTCGACGTCAAAGATATCATTACGTTGTAGGCGCCAAAAATATATTTACACGACCTTATTGCCTTGACATTAAGATCGTGTAAATATGTTTTTGGCGCCTACACCGTAACGATATCGTTGACGTCGACTGTACATCGTGGTAGTCCTCCTGATGCTGACTTTCAATTAGTATTGAGACTCTCAAAGGCTTATAAAAGTGAGCAACAAATTGAACAATGAAAAAATCCCGTAGCTCTCCGAAATTGAAACAGTGGGTTTTAGGCAAGTTTCGAATTAAGTTCTTGATATTTTAAATTCTGTAGGTTTATCGATTCTTTTCTTTCGCCTCTCTCATTAATTTGTAATACCTACCTCTCTGCAGGTAACTAGCTATCGTTTCATTAAAATTAATCACCTAATAAAAAACCAACTTCAACCGATTTTTACGACAGAACTATTTCGAGGTTATAAACGTCCCTACAATTAAAAAAAAACTGCAAATCTGTTCTCGATTCTCGAAGATATCGAGCAACATACTCGTACATACTTACAAAGAAAAATCAGTCAAGTTGATAATCTTCTTTTTTGAAGTCGGTTAAAAATTAGATGGATATTACACAATGCTGTAAAATACCACTTTACACTATCCAATAATAAGTATGCAATTATTATTATGCATAGTTACAATTGACATACGTGTCTAAAATTTAGTGTATCCATTTAAGTCGTTTTATTTTAAAAGTACCTCGGTACTTTGAAAATTGTAATATGAAGCAAACTTGTAACGAAAGTTAAGCTCATAACCAAAAGTACCCACTTTGAATATTTAGATGATAAAAAATTAATGTAATGAGTACTATTAACAACACTAAAACGTAATTCCCACAAATGGCAATTTCATTCGCTAAAAGTAACTATGTACCTACTTTCTAACTCTTAATCATTCATAGTTACATTAGTAACTATAATAACATTAATAATATGTGTCATAGCTCGCATTTCGCAAAATGTCTGTTGAATTCATTATTGATAATACGGGTCGATTGAGCAATATTTAAAGCAGATTTTTTAAACATTAAATCCATTTACAGAAAATTGCCATAATACAATGTCGTTTCTAATGTAATGGTTCCATACATACTCAATAAAAGAATGATCTAACGCGATCGTATATCCGGCGGAAGTCACGCCACCCCCACTATGGGGAGGCCTTTATGACGTTACGCTTTATATGATTTCCGTGCATGCTAGTGTGTCGGATTTATAAGATAGGTAAGGTTAGTTTTCACAACCGTTTCGAGTATCAGGCAAAGTATTTATAATAAAAAAAGTATATTTACTTGGCACCTTGCTGGTGGTAGGACCTCGTGCAGGGTCCGCCCGGATACCTACCAACGTCTTACTCGTTTACCTATCGCTAAATAGTTAGTACTGTGTTCCAGTTCGGGGTAAGATAGCCGGTGTAATTACTGGCATAACATAGAGGCAATCCTCAGAGTCTAAGTCCTCAGAGTAGGCAGCGCATAGGCGATTTTTTGGTCACTATGTCCATGGGCCTCAGTTCACGCTTTCCATCAGGTGGGCTGAGAGCTCAGTTGTCTACCTTCGACATATATATACAATAAATTAATTATCTACAATAAAATGTCTTACAGAGATAGTTGGCAACCCTATCACATGTCTTAAGAGTTGATTAACTTATAATCACAATTTACGGGCTTACGAAAATATTGAATTAAAAAAGAGTAGGTATGTTGTCTCAGTTGATCGAACCGTCGTTTTCATTCGAGTTGTAAATTCCATTATAATCTGTAAAACTAGTTTTTTTTTAACTCATGAAAAATATTCTTTTGGTGTCTAAAAAAATTATATAGGTATTCAATTATGTATTCGACTGATGATTCTACTCACGTAGTAAGTATACATAATTGAATATTGAATATACCTACCCGTGGCCTTTATGTGTGTAAGTATTTCACAGAGAAAGTAAAAATAATGCAATGTACCAATAAACATGGCTCTAATGGAAAATGTATGACTATTATTGCGCAAAGCTATGCGGGAATGTACAAAAGGCGACCGCAAATATCAGGAGCAAAGGCTAGGGAATAATAAAATATTTAGAAGCAATAAAGTTGCAATAAGAGCAGAAAACAATTTCAATCGCCCGCGCATACGGTGCCTTGACAAAAATACCACCGAGAAAATGAAATATTATTTCCCAGTTATTAAATATTTAAGATCATTTTCAAGCGGTTTTAAAGACGGTTTAACTTTATAGTTTGTAAGCCGTAAAATAAGTCTGTGGAAGTTAAGCGTGAAGTAAATATAAATTACAGTATATAGGTACATATGATAAAATGTATTCTCTGCTCTAATACTTTTCCGTTCGAGCCTGTAATTCAACATAAGTTAAGGAGGTCAACGTACATGCCTACCCTTAAGAAAGTTTGCGAAAATTCGGCTTCTGATTTTCGCTGGCAACATAAAAGCCTTTCATACTTTCCAGGTAGCACCACCCGAAATTTGTTAAGGTGTAACACCTATAAAATTATGGAGAAAAAGAGCTTTCGCGACAAACGCTGCTGTTTCGAACACAGACATGTACATTTTATTCAATATCCTCAATTTGGGCAACAGGGTTGGCTGTGATGTGTTGCGAATGGCGCGGATTGATAAGGAAATAGCCAAGGGTGAGACTATCTTAGAGGATTTGGGAACACTGATAGTTATGAGTACGGGAAAATTTTACGTTTGTGTCCTGTGTAAATCTAAACGGAAATGGCGGAAGTATTGAAATATTGTAAACTACTATATTAAAATGTAGGTACTAAAACACCAAAGAAAAATACCAAGAGTCGGGTGGGACGCGTCTAAATTAGTGTTCATATGGTGTGAATGCGTAGCCCAAATCTATGTTAATTGTAATCTACACTTACATAAGGAAAAATAGCAGAAATTTCTTAAAATTGACAATTTCGAAAGAGAATCCACTTCTTACAAAAAGACGACTATAATGACGTATCTGCTGAAAGGATAAGAAGCCACCTCAGGTTTTCCGCCACTTAGTTCGTCCCCTTTTATTGCGGAACCTTAAAACGGGTAAATAAGGAATGGCGAGAGTAGTCCCCGAAAGGTCGGAAGGGGGACCGAAGGGGGTGCGGGCCACTTCCGGCGGATATACAGCCGTCCGCCGGCTAAGCCAGTATTTCATCGCCCCAGGCAACGTGTCCTAGGACTTTTATGAAACATTGAAATTTACCGGCACATAGTAATGTGCTGTAACAAAGGAATAACACTGGCAACAAATAGAACATGGCGGCCAGTTAAACATTCTTTTGTTTTCGCGCGGTCACTAGCAGAAATAAAGATTTCAAAACAACTATGATTTCCTGCCGCAGTCAAAGAAGCTTACGAGAAAGGGAAAAAAGCATCTAAAGAAAGGAATAAAAAATGCAGAGAAACACGGAGGTCGGAGTTTTTCCTGTCACCGGGCACAAACAATGGGTCCATTGTAGGGCTGCGCCCCGCGCCGCGGCTCACCCCCGGGCAGCCCTGGCGCTCAGACGAGGAAACGAGCATCTTTTGTTGCCCCGCTCCCGCCAGGAAACGAGGGCTTGAGCCGCGGTCATCTGTTTACATCGTCCCGACTTAAAAATGCTCGACTTTTACGCGATTTCATTGATATAGTTTCAAATGCCAGTACCAGCCTGCAGTTGTTGATATGAAATGTATATGTATACAATTTTTTCTGGTAAGTATGTATGTACTGTTTGTACACATGGGTCGAGAAGTTTATTATTTTGCAGTAAGTATGTAGAAACATAGTGTTATTATATGTGTACTGATAATTTATATGTGTACTTTGCACATGGAAAGGTACCTTGTCACTTTCAAAATACTCAAACTTTATTTTGTTATTTAATAAAGTCCATTTTAAACAGGTACCTTTCCATGTCCACTGACACATAATATACTGCCTTAGAGCCATAACTAATTAACTAGCGCTTACCTACTTGAGCACATTTTTTTCATAGTAGCTAAAGTAAAAAGGGTCATCCAAAGAACCATGTACTACGACACATTGTACGATAAACTTCGGAATAATCAATTCATATTTGTTGCACTTGTATCGTATCGTAAGTTCACAAACCTATGTATTACCTAATTATAATCAGCAATTTAATTTAATACTTAAACCTATGTGACAATTTATTACTACCTAAGTTTCAAAATAGTTACAAGTAGATTATCGTTTACTTTTACCGAAAAGATTTGTATTTTTGTAATTAAAAATCCTGAATTCATTAAAACACGAATTGCCCTTAGCGTAGGTACTCCGATTCTAAACGTGCGCGTTTAATAAAGACAAACATCTAAATAAAGGTAGCTCGGCGGCAACAAAAGAACGCTCACAGCTTAAAAGGCTTAAGATTGTTCATTCCCGCGCACCTTAAATTACTTAAGTAATAAAAGTACGTTGCGTAAACTTACCCCTCGGTAATAAAAACTTACACACCGTGCGCGCTGAATAGTTCTTTCGCTGAAACTATTAAGAAGATCTTCGAAGTTGGTAATTGTTGAGTTTTAGATAGTTCGGTCTGTGAATTTCGATTAGGATGTTGGAGTGGAATTTACACAACGTTAATGTACTTTTATGATGTGAAGAACTTTTAGATATAAGACATATTATGACTCACGTACATATATATTTTTTAATCAGCTTATGAGTTCTGGTGCTTGAACTTGATACACAATTTGCAAGAGCAAAGCTACACGGTATTACATTTGAAAGATATATTATGATATTCTGTCTAGATTATTTAATTATGGGTATTGTATTTAATTTAACTGTTGCTTGTTATAGTTTTTTTTTATGTTGCACAACAAAGTGGCTCCACACCACCTGATCGTAAGTGAAAAGTAGAGCCCAAATCGCGGCGGCAACGAACAGTAGATCAGTAACCTGTCAGTTATCAGTTCGTAATATTTGTATATAAGTACTTTGCTAACACTTTCTAATGCTCTGCATAGTTATAATTGTGTTCCAGACTGTATTATAAATGTATTTATTATGTAGTAATAACCAGTGTATGAGTTTGAAACTGGTAAATGTGTGTTTCATAAAATGAAACACACATTTACCAAAATATTTACACTGATTTGTTAAGAAACTGTAAATTTTGATTTGATTTAGTAATAGTACATTGTGCATCTAGGGAGGTAAGTACGACATTACTAACGAGAGTGTTAGAAGTCTTTTAATCACACGAGCTAGTATTCCGCTTACCGACCTCGATGCATACCTACAATGGTTTTCATCACACTTGCCAGCAAAAAAATTAGTTAGACAAATATATTTTTCATCACACTTGCTATCTAAGCACGCCATTGCTTGCGTGCGTAGTGGGAGTAATAGAAAAGTGGAATTCCCTAGGGAGTAATAGAAATGTCAGTACGTCATTTAATAATATTATATCTTAAAACTTATGTTTTTGCCGGCAAGTGTGATGAAAAACATTTTTCACTTCTCATGCTCTTAAAATGTTATTTTAGTCCCTGCATATCGGGACTAAAACTCTTTATTAATCTCTAGGGACTAAAGTAATTTTTTTTTAATTGACGTTGGAAACCCGTAAACAGCCACACTCACGGTGTTCAAGAATAAAGGATAGTCGCCATTTTCAGTGCTTGTGTATGGACCACTTTTGTGCATGCCGTGGATACAACCTCTAAACTTTTTTTTAATTGACTTTGGAAACCCCTAAACAGCCATTTCTAGTGTTTATGATTTTTGAACGAACGGTTATTGACATTGAAAATAACCTCAAAATGTCAATCGTAAAAAAATATTAAGGAAAATCGATTTATTATCTTGATATACATGTATATTTAATACTTGTTTATATGATTAAGATTGAATCCAATTTATTACTTATTTTTTAATAACCAATTAGCTTCAAAATAGTTATGTAGTTAGCTCCAATTCGTTGGCTAAATATGCAAGTATTTAAAGCGTCATATTTCGAAAAAGGAATACAGATAAAAACTTAAACGCGGAACGAATTTGATTGCTTATTTTTTGTGTTTTTGTCCATAAGTAATATTGTTCAAATCGTAGTTATATAATTTACGATGTCACGTCATGCGATGAAGAAGTATTAACGCCTTACTCCAGAATGAAGAAGACTGCAAAAGAGGTGGTGCAAAATCTTTTGCCGCCGAAATCTAGTGTAATATGTTCAAAAGCGTATCAAACTTTTATGGATTGGAAAACTGGAAAGCAAATTAGGTAGGTACCAACATCATTTATGGAAGGTGTATTTTAGACATATTTTGATGAAAAATCTAAGAAGCTTAAAACCATACTCCAACTAAACCATACCTATAACTTGAAAAAGTTTGCGAATTTATAGTAAAGTGGCCATGTTCCGAATAAATCGGAAGTTTTGACATCGCAGAACATATAATTTTTTTGTTTCTTGTTCTTTCTGTTAATTAATACTGAGATTATGTAGAACGTAGCTTTTTTCCTCGCATTCTAAGTGAAAAGTAGAGTGTTTAATTCGGGACTAAACAGCCATAATGACACTCGAACTACATCCACCCTCGCTACGCTCGGGTGGATAAATATCTCGTGTCATAATGGCCTGTTTTAGTCCCTCGTTGAACAATCTACTAGTATGCATCACGGTCGGTAAACGAAATATTAACTCGAGTCATAAAACACTCTCGTTAGTAATTCCGTACTTACCTCCCTTGATGCACAACGTAGGTACTATTTTCTTAAAAGTGAATTGAATTCCCTAGGGAATTCAGTCTCATTAGGTGCGGTTGCATAATAAACTATTATCAACAATCTTATTGCAAGTGAAAGTAACCTTTTAAGTACACGAGTGGATTTCATAAGTGCTGCTCCAACTTGCGCCGATCTCCTTGGGGATACATCGCGTAACTATTTTACAAGAAAGCTTTCTAAGAAATAGAACGAGTTGCTTAATGGATATTTAGACAACGTGCTCTGTACGCTAAACCAAATCTAGAAGGAAAAAGTTAATATTATATCAATACATAATTTTACTAAAGATTAGACCGATCCTTTTAATACGTAAAAGTTAAAATTTTTCGTTACCTATTAAAAAAAATTAAAAAATGCTTTTCGGCTGGAACATCTAAACTAGGTAACAGTTACTGTCATTTCTGACTAGATTTCTGATAGACTGAAGTAGGCACACTGAATCAATTAGTATCATGTAGAACCATGTGGCAATGACAAGTAGGAATAGATTTTTTATAATTAGATTTAAATTTACTATGACATAGTTCCCGAACGGCCTAGTTCGTTGACTGCTCTGTAATATACACCGTGTTTTTATTGATTTCCGTTAAAATAAAGGGAAGCTTATTTAGGTAAAAAATAATCACGTTCTCTAAGAAACTAATGTCTTAACTCTTACTGTTATTGAGTTATTAAAAAAATAAGTTTAATGACTGAACAAGTGTATTACAACCTTCATTACATCCTAATGTTACTTATTTTGACATGTGCCGTCAATCACCTGAGATCTTGTTCTTAAGGTTCTCTCACACTTGCCATTACAATTTTTATGTATGTACACGAAAAAAAAAATTTTTTTTTTCGGAAATTAACAAAAGCTGATGTACCAGGCAACTTCTATTAATATCCCAAGTAAACGCCATGTCAAAACAAAATAAAAACACGGTGTGTATACCCGTATAATGCAAATAAAATTAATAAAACATTTCACGCAAAAATAAATGCCCACTGCTTTAAAAGCTGAACTTTCCAGACAAACACTATGAAAAAATTAAAGTGTCATTATGTAAATCGGTCGTCTGATACCGCGACTAAGCGACGCGTTGTTTTCGAGTAATTCCTCTGTGACTTTATTTATGGGACATTCAAAATGGAATTTGTTTACGCAATACGTTCCTATATATTATATTGTTTTAAGGTAACGCTGCCAGTATTTCTAATTGAGCAATTAAAATTAACTTGAAGTCAGAAGTCCTTTAATTGATTCTAACAAGATTTTAACCAACTTCATATAGGAGGTCCTCAATTCAACAGATTTTTGAATGAATGTCACTCGATATCTATATCCAAGAATCGATAGATAGATTTTTTTATCGAACGTGTATAATTCCTAGATGGTCCCGTTGGGTCCAAGTCGGGGTCTGATGATGGGATCTTGGAGAAATCGGTTGAAGTCGTTTTTTCATATTTTTAATTTAGTGATGATTATTAATAAAAAAAATCTTTTATTCAATATTTTGATTTTCATGTACAAGAAAAAAAAAATATGTACATAGATTAAATCTAACTAATCTTCTTAACCTAACCTATAAGATTGGCCCTTGTGGCATTGTACCGAGGATACTGGCGGCATTTCCTCGTTGTATCGCAATACTGATGCGTTGTGCGTGAAAGTATTAAGACTAAATGCGTACCTATATTATTATATTTGTCGTAACGCAGATTCTTCTGAACATTTTTCGTACTATGTACGTATGTTTGAAAATCGTATGGACATACTGACTACATTATTCATTGAGCATCATGTAAATTTTATAGGGCATGAGTAACATCTAAATTTCATTGGCTTTGACACAGTTTAGTTACAAAATAGGATGTTATATTTTCATGGGCCAATTAAACGCCATGGGACCTACATCTCGAAAGCTTGTTATTTGTAATGTAATACAAGCGGAAGTTCTTATCTAATTAATAGTGTTAAAAAGAGGCTTCCACTTGTATTACAAGTTACAAGCGTTCGAGAAACGAGCCCATGGTCCAATGAATCATGGCGTTTAATTGACAACGTTTCAAATTTTTTGATTTCCATAAATCAAAAAACCATTTGGAGAAATACGCATGTAGATTACAAAAATATATATATTTTCTTTCGCAATATTTTTGGTAAAAATCTTAAAAATAATTTAAAGGGGAAGTGACGTCACACAGCTGATTCAGAGCTGCCACTATAACCAAAAAATATTGTGTTTGGAATGTCACTTGTGTTTGGTAGTGACATTTGACACTTGTTACCGTTTCTCGTCCTTTTCATACGTGTATGTAACATCACTTGTAACGTCATTTATCTGAATCTTGACGTTTGTAACCTACGCTCTTTCTGCTCGATGTGGTAATAAAAAGGAATTTTCGCACTAAAATAGCAATTTTATTTATAAATAAAAAAATACGTGTAGGTATCTTTTTCTATTGAGTTCTTTCAAAACAGAGAATAAAAACTAGCACTAAAAAATATGAAAAGTCAATTCGAGTTGAGAAAACCTGCCCAGCCTTTCCTCGGATCCCTTTCAGCTTGCAAAATTACGCAATGCAGTATTTCGTGGCTGACAAAGGTAGGACGAGTTTGGAATGTACATTATTATGTTTACATGACATTTTTAACCCTTTCACAAGTCCAGTACAGCAGCCCAGCTATACCTTTGATCCTTGAGCCTCGAGCATATTTTCTGAAATGTGTGTGTTATTATGTATATTATTACACGTGATTTTATGAGTTTTATGTACTACAGGGTGACATCTGGGTCATGGAGCAAGAGTTAGCAGGGTACTAGGGACGGTCACGCTTAGGGTTGCCAACCAAAGATCACAGATATGAGGTTTATTCGCGAATTAATTGCAGGACTTGGCTGTAAAATGCGGGACGGGAATGACATTAACATTAAAAAATAATGCTTAATTTCAGATCGGTTAAATTTAGATGCAGTTATACACGTTCAGTACACCGTGCTCGCAGGCTATAGTCGCCGTCGTCGCGGTACATTCAAATTAACATGTCGCAATCTTAAATGCTTTCATTTACGTATTCATATTATTATTTTAGTATTGTCAGTTTATTATCCTCTGGAAAGCGGGACAACAGGCGTCCCGCGTGAAACCTTTGAGGGACCCATACTTTAGGGCCCCAGAAACGGGACGTCCCTCACGTCCCGCGTATAGCGGGACAGTTGGCAGCCCTAGCTCACGCTGTGCAACTTTAATTATGGAGACAACCAACACTAAATGTTGTTGTTATGTCCCTAAAGTTTTATTTTAATGCTATCATAGCCATGTTGTGTACATATCATTTTATACTCTTATATATCTAATATTTTCTTCGGTTACCGCGAGGATTACATATGAAATAAAACTATGAAAACGGATAAACTCGTGTATATTAACTAATTTTAACTTCATTCCGACGAAACTTTACAGGGTTCGTGGTCTGCGGATGACTGCGGATTAGTTAATATACGCGAGTTTATCCGTTTTCATAGTTTTATTTCCAATATATCTCTTAAGTTTTTTTCTAAATAAAATTTTCAGTTTCATTTGATTGCTCTAACTATTAAGTATTACTAAAGTATCAATTAACTAATACTTTCTTCGGTTACCGCAAGGATTACACATAAAATAAAACTATGACTCCGCAGACCACGAACCCTGTAAACTTTACAGTGTAAAGTATTCGAAACGTCGGAATGAAGTTAAAGTTAGTTAATATACGCGAGTTAATCCGTTTTCATAGTTTTATTTCATATCAATTAACTCATAAATTAGGGATTTCCTATTTCTTGGTAGTCTTCATAGTGAGTATTCTCAGCGTTACACTCCCTAGTAACTTGTGCAATCTTACTTCACGACCAACGACAAAAGTAAGTTTTATTCTTCGAATAAAAATTTGGTGAAATCGAGCTTTAGTGCATGAAGTAGTAGGAGTAAAGTAAGTAGGTACCTACTTACAAGTAAGTAAATAAGAGTTTTCACAGTGTCCGATCCGTTATCTGATATTCATACCAGCCAAACCAAAGTGCCACTTCCAATGACGTTGTTAAAAATGGCTCGAAGTAAAACATAAATTGTCTAATAGTCACACAACATTATCTGTGCGTTATTCGTTTTGAGCAGTAATCATCATCATTTCATAAAATTAATATAGTAAATAACTAACCCCCTTATTCATAAACGTCTCCTAGTTTAGCAAACCGCTAATTAAGAATTATTTGTCACTTTTGGTCAATATGCCTATACAAGGTGCCCACGAAGAAAGGGAAAAATTCTAACAGCATTTTCCTGAGACTAAAAGAAGCAAAAAATGTTAAATGAGTTTTGGTCAAAAATGCAAAAAAAATATTTTTTTTGATGTTTTCATAAAAAAAGGATTTTATTAATCAAATTATCGCAAAAAATGCATTTTAAAGATTTTTTCGTACATTTGCTAGGTAATTAAAGATATTTTTGTTCTTTTTTCTTCAAATTAAGTGTGGCAAGACTAAGACAACATGGTGGAAAAATCGTTTCCTAAAATGCGTTTATCATAGCTTAACCGTCTAAAACGGTTTTAAGAAAAAAACTAATTTTCTTTTAAAATGAACTGAATGCAGAAAACTTCATATGACATTTTTAACTTTAAATTTGGTCAGAAATTCGCTGTTGAATTTTTTCCCTTTCCTCGTGGGCACATTGCACGCTTGCTAAGTTGCCCCCTTATTCATAAACTCACAGCCACAAACTTAATCGATGCCACCGTTATCTAAAAAGGCTGATCAATATTTCACTCTGCGAATAAGCATTTCCAAACAATGTGATAAAGCTACCAAGCAGCTATCCTTCTTAGCTCTTTGTGGCAGTGATTGAAGTGTTATTCTTTAAGATTTATATTTTTCATTTAATGTTGTTATTACTTCACAGTTTCACCTACCTAGTGCTGTGTAGTTAATTTTCTTTAGAAATTAATATAGGTACATTTATTTTTATTATAATCTGACCTTTTTTCGCACTCTACATGTGCTTATTTTTCACGGTCCCAACGCTGGCGAAAACTTTTTGGTACTTCACGTACACCCTTGGATTTCTCCGAAGATGTCGTCCATTAAATACAAAAGCGACACAACTCAAAAACCGTGAAAAATGTTTTTATTGCAAAAACGACATCATAAGCACTGATATTTTACGTGGCACAAAGACACCTGTCGATTTGACGTTAGAAAGTATCAAAATTATGCAAGTGCCCTTTTTGCACTATCCCTCTTTCGAGACTAACTTCAGTGCTAAACTGCCATTTTGTCAGTTGCGACTCGACCGTTGACCAAAATTCACGACATATTTGTGAAAAAGTGCCATAAAACGAAAAAATAAGTGATAACGTTAAGAAATATGTAAGCAAAAGTGCCATATTTGTAGATGTGGCCGTTTTCAATAAAATAAATACGTAAATGTTACGTTTCTTTATATAAAAAGGAGTCGCAAAACGGAATGTGGCAGTTT
This sequence comes from Thaumatotibia leucotreta, assembly GCA_025490895.1. Lineage (NCBI taxonomy): Eukaryota > Metazoa > Arthropoda > Insecta > Lepidoptera > Tortricidae > Thaumatotibia > Thaumatotibia leucotreta. Next base: position 204,229 of record JALPQI010030445.1, on the reverse strand, counting down.
TAATTTTAAAATATCCTCTTAAATTTGATTTTTCATTAATCAAAACTGCCGTATTAGGATTTGCAACCTTTTTGAATTAAAAATATATTCAATTGCATCAATCACAGGAGCCATATTTATACATGATGCTGTTTTGAATAAAGTAAATGTATGTATGGTTTCATCAGGTCATCGGTCCACCTTGTGGGGGGCCTACCCACGCTACGCCTTCCGGTACGTGGCCGCCACTCAAGAACTTTCCCGCCCCAACGGCCATCGGTTCTACGCGCAATGTGCCCCGCCCACTGCCACTTCAGTTTAGCGATTCGGAGAGCTATTTCGGTTACTTTGGTTCTGCTGCGGATGGTCTCATTTTTAATCCGATCACGCAGAGAGACTCCTAGCATAGCCCTCTCCATTGCCCTTTGGGTGACTTTGAGCCTTCTTATGAGACCCATCGTAAGCGGCCACGTTTCAGTACCGTATGTCATCACTGGCAACACACACTGATTAAAGACTTTCGTCTTCAAACACTGCGGAATATTGGACGAAAATATGTGTCGTAGCTTCCCGAACGCTGCCCAACCGAGTCGGATTCGACGATTGACCTCATTCTCGAAGTTGGACCTACCTAACTGAATAGTTTGCCCTAGGTATATATATTCGTCTACAACTTCGAGTGTAAAGTCTCCGATTATTACGGGAGTTGGTGCTACATGGGAATTCGACATGATTTTCGTCTTATCCATGTTCATCCTAAGACCAACTCGCTCGGAGGCTTTACTGAGGTCAACGAGCATAGTACTTAAGTCCTCCAAGGTCTCAGCCAAGACTACTATATCCTGATGAAGGTCGCAGGAGTCCGCTGGATGCGGGTGGCGCAGGACCGGTCATTGTGGCAATCTTTGGGGGAGGCCTATGTTCAGCAGTGGACGTCTTTCGGCTGATATGATGATGATGATGATGATGATGTATGGTTTAGATTTCTTTATAAACAAAGGAGCTGCAATACGGAATGTGGCAGTTAGGATTCTAAAATGTACACTACATAGTACGTTTCAAAAAACATTGTTGCATTTACAACCGTTTTTAATTCGGTACAAAATTAAAATTCATAAACAATATATCTTATAAAAATAGTAGGTAATTGTAAAACGTGGTACTTTATAATGTGTTCGTTTTACTTAAAAGTATATTAGAGATTGTGTGGAAAAGATGACTGTGAATTTTGTGTACCTATAATCACGAAGAAACAATAATGGCATAAACTTCAGATTATTAAGTATTTGTCATACTTTCCTATATATTATTTGTATTCAATACAAGTTAAACAAACATAGATCTAACCCCGTTGTATGTTTTAACAAATCTACAAACTTATTTTTTCACTTTTGGCAATGCCAACATAGGGATGATGAGTGTATTTAAAATAAATTATTAGACATTATGCACGGCATCATACACGAATAAATTATTACTAATATATAGACTGCAGTTTCATTATTGTACAGAACTTTTATTTAATATAAGTGTATTATACAAACGTGACGTCACTTTTGTATATTTCATGTAAATCTTTCAAAAATCGACAAAAGTGTTGATTTGACTTGACAGTCATCATGTCTATTACTTCACTACGTAGGTAGTAGTACCCAAGTACTAGCGAGAAACTGTCATGTCGTCTACAAAAAAAATATGTTACATTATTACTAATCATAAGCAGATTTTTAGGAAAGACTTATTATCGCTGCAATTAAATATTGAAGAATATACTTAGGTATCGGCAAAAATTAAGTTCTTGCATCAATTCTAATGAAAAAACTAGTAAACCGTCAAAACATATAAATTTGGATCATTTAGTATGGGATCATAGTAACCACCTCACAAATACAATACACATAGAAAAAACAAATAACGAAAAATGTACTTAATCGATTTTTATTATTTACGTGCTTTTAGGTGGGCTATTTCCGGTTTGTAGTAAAAAATAAGTGGTATCAAAGTAATTCCATTCTCAACAATATAACTTTGATCGCGTTGTATTTATTTTATATTTATTAACTAAAGTTACCACATTTTTTATATAGCGGGTTGATTGTTGAAGAAAACCGATAATTATATCTGAATTTTAAGTTAGTACGTCCGTTAAATTCAAAAAAATATGTAACCAAAGTTCCAAGTTTTCAAAGTTACCCCGGTTTACGGTACCTATAAACATGTTCTGACAATATGTAAGTAAAGAAATAGTAAGAAAAAGTTTTGTTTGGTTCAGTTTTGTTAAAAAACAGTATTTCTATGTTTCAGACACGATTTTATGTATGCTTTAAATGAAATAAATGCTTATTTTTTTGTATTTGTGGCCTTTGATGGAAAAAAAAATATCAGAGCTCATGTTATTTTTTTATGCAAAACGGACGTATACGCTCATAAAAGCTTGCACACCACATATTACTTTCTAATAACCAACACATCAAAAGAGGGTTAAAATGCCTACACATTGATATATAACACATATAATATTAATGCCGTAAAAAAAAATTGTGAACAATAAACGAATACAAAATCTTTAAACAGCTCCCCTGTAAAAAGTAAATTTTTGACTTGTGTCGCTTTTGTATTTAATGGACGATGTATGCAGATTTCTTCACGATGTTTGCCTTTATCGTAAAGTAAGTGCGTTTTATCGCTCGACCACAAGGGCTTTTCATAATAACATTCTTTATTTATAATATACTATTTTTCATACATTTTACTAACCCGGAATTTATCCGACATCCGTTTTCGGATCGGAGAATGTTGAACTGCCTACTGGCGGTGCCATAAAACGTTTCAGGTAATTAGGTTCCACGGTAGCTGCGACGAATGTCTTCATGAGCTATAATTAACGTCACGACCGAGCATAAAAGAGGCAACTTTGTAGTGGCCTGAGAACTACATAGGTTCTTCAATTTTGAACCTTGTCATCAAGATTAGAAGGCCTATGTTTGATAAGTGGCTGTACAAAAATTAGGCTTGCGGGAGTGAATACTTCAATGTTTATGAGGTGGCACTCATCGTTGTACTTGCTAGGCGACTCAGGATGGAATTTCATTCATTTATAATGCGATTACCGAAAAAAAATTGGACATAGGCCAATGCTTACGAATGAATGAAATTGAAAGACTGCTACATCAAAAAATATGTAATATTTAGGAGGGTAAATCCACAATACTGTGACAACAGTTACCGAATCCTGTGTTTCGTATGTCTAGCTAGCCTCGCCCTGTAGGCAGATATGTTGAAGCTTAAATCTACTTGATTAATACGTAGCTCACACTGAAAATGTCGAGAATGACCCACTTAGAGATCACTCAGCATACTGAAACAATTATTTTCTGAAAGTATAACTCTTTAGTATTTTTTTGTGGTATAATTTATTCGGTTAACACCTGTATTTTAGGATTTCTTGCCATTTTTAAATTGTGTGACGGGTGATTTTACGAATTTCGCCCAAAATTTTTATTTTGTAGCTTTTTTACACTACTTTCAATATGGCCTTAATCAACAATGAAGCAGAAATAGGCTTAGATTCTTATTTAGTAACAAAGCTCAGTTCTTGTAGGACTGCTTGTAATAGTTTTCACAAATTGTATTGCTTTCGATTTTTTTCTTATGGATGATTATAGAGATCAACGTCTTTTAACAGCCATACCCTAATTTTAAATCGCACTAACGTGGTAAATCATAGAGAATTCATAAAACAAATTATGTTAGGAAATTCGGACATCCTTATGTATCCATATGACTCACTAGAAAAAAATCCAATATAAATATTTTTTCTTAAAAAATCTATAGTTTCAATGAACTACCCAAACCTTCCATACAAAATTCCAAAATCTGAAAATTTTCATCCAAAAAGTGATCTAGGAAAAATGGGTTATGAGCTTTGAGAGTTGGTTCAATTGTATTAAAAATTTGTATACATTATCAAAAAGAGTCATAATTAATACAGTTTCCTAGATTCCCGACAATTTCAGTGTGGCCTACTAAGAACATACAAAAGAATCGGCAATTGAGTCAAAATTCTTTTCGTTGTCTTACTTGTGACTGATGTTACAATTTTGTGGATTTGCCCAGGAGATGTATTAGTTATTGATCAATTTTGATTGTGTTTGAATACAAAACGAAAATGCTTAGCTTTATTGCAAGAACTGTGTATTAGGGATGAGTTTAAGCGCCTGTAGTTGTTGGCTTTATTCCTTTCTTCTTTAATTCTAAAAGTTAGGTTAGTTAGGTAGGTTAGTTATTAGGTAGGTGCCTAATAGCAACATAATAATTATATTAAATATCTCAAACATCAAACAGAAGAAAATATTTTTTTCGAATGGGTAGTTTTGCTGCAAATAGGATACATAGAACTTACTTCAAGATAACTTGAAGTGAAGCGTTGAATAAACTTCAGTAACAGTAGTGAACAATGAAATACCGTTTATACAATTTATCATTTCACGTTCAAGGGGAAATAAAGCAGTAGAGGTTTGTACAACTTGCAATGTTAAGCTTCACATTTAAATGACAGCTAGATATTCATTCTGGCAGTCATAATTTAATACTTATTGATTTAATCCTACTTTTTTTTTGTTACTTAGAAAAACATAAATAGACTGTTCGTTGCCGCCGCGATTTGGGCTCTACTTTTCACTTACGTTCAGGTGGAGTGGAGCCACTTTGTTGTGCCAACATAAAAAAAAAATAGAATAAAAATGTAAGTTGAATACATTTAGTATTAAATTCCCTAACGGAGTCAATTTCACGCCAAATCTTATTTAAAAATAATCTTCTATGCTAAACACAATAAATACACGCATTTATCTAAGGTTCAAATTGGATTTTTATTCAAAGTACCTACCGTAGAACCTGAAACTACGTACTTCCTTGATTGATTTGAAGTACTTCTTGTGCCTAAACATTTAATTGCAAGTTTGAGAAAAATATTTATATTTCTTATTAGTATGAGTTAAAACGGGATATTTATCTTCTTCTAATAACGTAACAGTTACTCAGTGAATATGGCATTTCAACAGTGCCGAAATATCATGTGCTGAATAATTAAAAATAAATAAATTGAATATCCCGTTTATAATGAAAATGAAACTTTCCTTGTCAGTCCTGCGGTAGACTATCGTAAGGCCCATTTTATTTTTAGGACAAGTGAAGTAACAGTCCAGTGTCCTAAAAAAAGCACATGTTTTTTTAATTTTGAGACCTACAAAATAAAATTCATATTTCTTTGAAAAATATGACGTCACGGGCCGTTATGAGTAAATTTTGTTGTCCTTAAAATAGGACGTTGGGCCTTACGAGGCTATGTCGGTCTCGCATCGGTCTATAGAGTCATCAGAAAAGGTGCTTCTCGAATATTACATCATAATAAAATTTTACCAATATAATAAAATTTTAGCCTATATAATGTCCCACTGCTGGGCACAGGAATTGGACTATAGTCGCCTTGCTGGCCCTAGCAAGGCGACTATAGTCCAATTCCTGTGCCCAGCAGTGGGACATTATATAGGCTAAAATTTTATTATATTGGTACCTGGTCTACCTGTGAGGTAAACGCAACAAACAAATATAATCCATTTTTTTTACTCGTCGACTGTAATGTTTGAATTAAGATTACGTATACAAAATTATAATCATTTACATCGAGTTCGCAACTCAACTAAAATTATCTTATTATACAACGCTGTAGGCAACTGTAATACATTTGACTTTACTTGTTTTATTTATTTACTTTATTTATTTACTTTATTTAAAAATAAATGAAAAAAAATTGACTCGTAGAAAAAATTGTAAACAATAGTCTTATAATCACGCTTTTCAGTCTCGTACTGCGAAAGCTTCGTGGCCTAAACACGGTACTCGACTGTAATGCTGTCTATTATGATGAATTATAACACAATTGTGTAAAATACTATTTTATGAAGCAAACAAATCATTATTATGAATATTTTGATTTGAATTGTTGATGGGAGTATCCAGTGGCGTTAAAAGCAGCCGCGAAAGCTGAGTGTGCGGGTTCAAGTCCTGCGTTGGTTACTAAATTTTCCAATGGGCTCGATATTTTTTTTTTTCGTACCTAACCATAATTATGACATATATTATATGTATACTTTAACTCATAATAAATCCAAGCTTGACTAGGTACTACCAGTTAGGTTCATGAACATATCGGTATGTATGTTTTGCAACGACACAGTCAATGTGTATCTCTTTCTAACGCAAAACGTCCAAAACGTGCCGACAGCGAGTTAATAAAAGCGTATCAAATGAACCAAATGCCTACGTGTTTGCTCAACAGAAGGCTTATCGCGAACACGACCGAATTCGTTTTCGAGTATTTGTCTCTGTCTCTCCGACAAGGGTGTCATTAGTCTGACAGAGACGAATACTCGAATTCGAATTTCGAAATACGTGGCAGACCTAAAGCTTGCATTTCTTTCTATTAACCGCCCGAACTGTGGAGCCAGCCATCTATTACGGACGGAGGTACAAAGCATTTGACGTAATGCTGACAAAGTGTAAGCAATTTTGTGACTGAATGTTAATGAAATGGGGTCTATAATGGAATTAATGAAAAAAAAAACAAATGCGTTGCGGGTGGAAATTATTATTTGTTACTTAAGGTATTTACAGTTGTTTTGATAGGTGACATAGGTAAATAGTACATTGTGCATCAAGGGAGGTAAGTACGGAATTACTAACGAGAGTGTTTTAGGAATTACAAGTGCTCAAACATGCACTGGATGGATGGAAGGCGGCCACTTCACTAGTCAGCACACTGCTGACATTCATTTGTTTGTGGATTTTGCATCGGGCGGGAACGCTAAATGCAGCTGTTTTGGTGCATGTTTGAGCACTTGTAATTCCTAAAGTACTTAAGGTATAACTGTGTTATTATGGTGTTATTTTTTAGCCAACATCCTGTACTAACAAATAACAACACCAAAAACGTAATGACCTAGTTTTCATGAAAATTTAAGTTAATAGAAAAATTAAGGTTTTGTTACTATTTTTCATAATTAATATTTTTTGGCCTTGTAGTTGAAATACTTGAGTCAAATGATTAGCTTACTAAGTTTGCTCTCTAACGAGATTTTTTTTGCACAGATGTGACCGATAACAAACGTATAATTCTGAAAATACCTCATGTACCCGTATTCGTCTGTTTGTAATGTTAAAATTGCCGCCAATTAATTATCGTTTGCACAAAAAAAGATTGCATAGTAATTTATCGTTGAAATTAACTGTAGTTTAAGCCCTTAAAAGCTCCGACACCGCTGACCAAACACCCTTTATACAATACAATAACTCTTAATATTGCACCTCAAAGACAAATACAAAACAAATGATAAAAGTACAGTTTGAAAGAGGTAAACAAAAGGCGGTCTTATCGCTAAAGAGCAATCTCTCCTAGACAACCTTTGGCAAGGTTTTGCTTTTTTTTGGTTTAGCTTTTTATACATAAGGTATTCGTGGTAAAAACTTTCTAAATATCGATCCGAAATGTTTCATGCATAAAAGCCGTTTCTAGTAATAAAACTGTACTTGAAAAACGAAGAAATTCACGTGAAACACGGCTACGATGTTCTCGGAATTGCCGCCAATTAGCAACTAGGAGAAAAAACAGTTTATCGCTGATAGCATGTAGTAACGAACAAACATACGTGCCTGGAAACTCATTAGCTACTACCCAACAGCTGGGAGAACACGAAACAAATGAACAAATAATGGCGAAACGTTTAGGAGGAAAAAGATGCGGAGCTGGTGATGTGCCACGAGACATTTACTTTTTGGGAATATTCCAAATTTCGGTCCTTAACTCGCGGGAAAAATATGAAACAGATCGTCTACAGTGCTACCATGACCTAAGTTTTACGAAAATGGCTAATAATACGCATTTACAGTGATTAGGTAGGTATTTGTTACTTGAAATCTAATGTACTTTTAAATAATTTATTTTTGTCACAACTTACATAGCTCATTCTATTTTATATTCAAAATAAATACCTACTTATCGAATTATTTTAACTACATATTTACCATAAATCACAAGATATTACCGAAACCAGTGGAAATTAACCTAGTGTTAAAATACATGCTTTGTTTTATTGTTTCCAAAAACATAATAATAATAAAGCTGAGTGAGGACCCTTTGATATCATTGTTTTTAATGTAATTTGATTTAAAGTTATATTTTGTAATAATAAATTGATTCCATTCCATTTTATTTCAATATTGCCCACAATATTCCCGGGTAAATATATCAGAAATATGGCTCACGCTGCGCATCACTAAACGAGTCGGTCCAATTTGTCATCTGTATACGCTGGGAATAAATCATGCGCAACGATTTAAGAAGGAAGAAATTCCGCGTAACGTCACTTGACCGAATATGGCAATGAATACGGATGCCGCCTTATTCAGATGCTGCATTCTATCCCCCTTATTCATAAACGTTTGCTAACTTAACAAGCCGCTAATAATTGTTTGTCCCTTTCGGTCTAAACAATGTGACCATAAGAGCAAAAGAGACAATCAATTATTAGCGGCTTGTTAAGGGGGTATGACAATGAATATTTTCAATGTCAATATTTATTTCGGATAAAAAGAGTGACGTTGCAGTATTCTGTATGAAGTCCAAGGATCGGATAAACGCCCGTCATTTTAAAAATATAACCCTGCTCCGTAAGGCATACACCTCCTTATGTTATAAAAAAAACTCTAGGCTAAAAAGACTAGGCACTTGTATGTAATAGGTATACGATGGGTTTTTACAAGTATATTCAGCGTATTAGCCTGCTTTGAATAATATACATTTATGCGAGTTTGCGGTGTACGTACGTCTGTCAAAGAATCGTTTACGACAATAAATTCGATTTGTAAAAAGGAAAGACGTTCACCCGACATTCAACGAAATCTCGGCGATTTGCAGCCTTCGTTTAATATCCGCTTTAACAATTTCGTATTTACATTTGAAGCCTTGAATAATATGTTGTACACAGTCACACACCGGTTATTTATCGTTACAGAAATGTTAGTGTTTGTAGTGTGCTTGTATGCTTTAAAGAGAGAGCTTTAATAGTACATTGTGCATCAAGGGAGGTAAGCACGGAATTACTAACGAGAGTGTTAGAAGCCCGACGCCGTAGGCGGAGGGCTTTTTTTAACGACTCGAGTTAGTACAGATGTAGTGAGAAATTACTTGCCTTCGGAAACGTTCGTAAACACATGCTGTTTCAGGCAGTGTCACCGAGTCTGACTGAAGTAGCATGACAGCTATTACTGTCAGTCTCAGTGAGATAGACTGAAACAGCATGACGTTGACGAACGTTTCCGAAGGCAAGTCATTTCTCACTACATCTGTATTCCGCTTACCAACCGTGATGCATTCAATGTTTTTCATCACACTTACCGACAAAAAAATAAGTTTTAAGACAAAATATTATTAAACGACTTACTGACACTCCTATTACTCCCTAGGGAATTTCACTTTTCACCTACAATCAAACAAATGCACGTAAACAACTGCAGTAGTTCCAAGAACTGTGTCGCAGACACCAAGACTTATGTACTAATGTAATGTAAATACATTGAATTTTTCAGACATTTTTTAAATTAATTATGGGTACGTTAACTTAAAATAAGATTACGTAAAACTATACGAAATGTATGTAAAATACCTGCGACTTACGTAAATATTACCTTAATGACACAGAATAAATAATAGTACATTGTGTATTTAGGGCGGTAAGTAAGAATTTGCATAAATTCTTGTACCGCCCGTGGTACACACAATGTTTTTCATCACACCTGTGATGCAAAAAAGTAAATAAAACAATATATTTTCACAAAACTACTCTAAAATGGTCTAAATCAGGGATGACTTAATTTCATCATTTTCATAAAAGAAATCTCGGCGCGGCGCGCGGCGTGCGCCGGACCGCGCTAGTGCGACGTAATGTTGTATGAAAATCCTTAACGGCCTACTAGGACGTAATGACGCACCTACGGCCCGCATCACCGCAGCGTATTGGCGCACTTACGATATTTAAATATGATTTACGAAAGCTTGTAACGTAAATAAAAACACGTTCTTTGAATCACAGACAAATTAACAGTAGGTACTTACCATACCTCTGTATTTCGGTCCAAATATTCAACCAACGAGAGTTCGTAGATCTACAATGTAACTAAAATGCTCACACAGGTGGCGAAACTCACCAATATTAAACTTTGTACCGTTGAAATAAGGTTTACGAATTGTCAACTTTGTCGGCACCACTTAGTGCACCGGGGTGACTCGTTAAACTAACTCCAATCTCCAATCCAATATCATTGATACATTCCTGTCTAGAAGGGTCGTCATAGTTAGTTGAAATTGAATTCAAAATAATACTAGTTATAGTTCGGGAAATATTATTTGACCGACTGTTATCTTACTTGTGACTTTTTGTTTTGCGTAAACACTTCTAGACAATCAGCAGTCGAGCACTTTTCTATTTTTAATGACGTAAAACAAAAGGACCTGTAAGATTAACAGTCTGTCAAATAATATTTCCCGAACTATACCAGCTGTTGTTAGCTGATTTTTTTATTTGCTGTAATCCTGTAGTGTGGAGTATCATTGAATAGGTCTTTTAAAAATAATAAGGGTCTTAAAAAAAGTTTTTGTCTAAAGTCAATATTTTCGGAGATAATTGCTGCAGAAGAAAAAAAATGTTTTCCCCCCTTTAACTTTTGATCCGTAGGTCCAAAAAATATGAACAAAATCTATAAACGAAATATCTATATATATACCCAAAATACTTGAAAACAAAACTACTTCGAACATAATTGGCCCAGCCGTTTTTTAATGACTACGGAACCCTACACTGAGCATGGCCCGACATGCTCTTGCCCGGTTTTTTTAAATTTTCAATCGTTCTTGACATAAATGTACACTGTCCGTTGATTAAGCATTTAGGTATGTGACTTATATCCTAATCGAAGACCGGTAAGTGGGTCAAATTCCAAGATTTCCTTACATAAATAGTTACAAGTGAAGCTAATAAAAGCGTGTTGATAAAATAATGCAAGTTTAGGTTTGTTTTCCTTTTCGTTTTCAACTGGCGTGCCGAATAGGGCGATTTTTGTGAAGATTCTAATTTAGACCAGATGAATAAGATTCTGAGATAATAGTCTCATCCAGCATACAGAGATCTAGTGACAATAGTAAACAATTAGCTCCTCAGAAGCGAGGTGACTCGATCAACATGGCCCCCGGCACACGATGGATAATACCCGTTTCTTTCATACCTTTTTTATCAAGGATCTTCCGTATCAAGTCAAGATTCTATTTACTTTTGAGGATTCTTTAATATCCCGTTGAGCTTTATTGGGAGGTATTTTACCTGGTTATATTGCTATGATACCGGCGTTATGGTGTTTCGATTATGAATATTAGCAAATTATATTATACGCTTTTTGGAAGATTTTGTTTTGGGATTACTACGTCTTTGGACTGAAGTCCTTTAGTCGACTCTTGCGGCAAGAGTTGGGGTGATGACAAATGTATTATTTCTGCCGTCACTCAATTGCCAAGATATTATGTATAACTATTTTTAACCGACTACAAAAAGAAAGTGTTTGTCAATTCGATTGTTGTTTGTATGTACGTACATAGTTATGTTACTGAATATCCCCGAGAATCGTGAACCGATTTTTTTTAAGTCGGGGTCTGATGGATGTTGGTGAAATCTGTTGAAATCGTTTTTTTTTTTATTTGGTGATTAGCTTTACAGATTAAATAAATAGCTAAGTCATAAACCTACCTAGTAAAAGTTACGACTTCACCCGCGGGCCGTATAAAATAATTAAAATTACCATACCCTTACATTTTCAAATACGAGGAGGTATACCGTCATAGTCATTAACGTCTGCGTACTTATTCACCTTATGTACTTATACGATATAGAATTAATGCGCCTTTACATGTTTATGATCGTGGCAATATAATATGGAAATTCTTTAAGGGTATTTAATTTATATCCTTAGCCCTTAACATGACTTTGTCGCACTCTGTAAGGGTGTACTTTCGTTGTAGATATCCCAAAAATTGCCACAATGACCGCTCCTGCGCCACCCGGATCCAGCGGATCTCTGCGACCTTCACCCATAGCTGACGATAGCTGTTATTAATCTATCAATTTAGGTTTATTTTTTACGATTGATAACAATCTTTTATTTAAATAACATACAATCATTTAAAATGAGTAATAAGTAATTAGTGACAATAAAAATAACAAGTTCTAAAAAAAGGGTTAATCAATGTTGGGAAGGGCGGCACCATCGTCGAAGCCAAGCCATCTGGCTGCGGGCTTGAAGCGGTGGCGAGTGCCTCGAAATCCTCGAATGCACATGCTTGTAGCGCATAAGTTAGGGTGGGTCATTTTTCAAAAATTTCGATTTTCTGAAGAGCATAGTTACAAAACGGTGCCATTTGATATTTGATTATCACTCTTATTTTTATTATATTTTTAATTTAAGTTTTTCTGCCTCCGGATTTGATTAGTAATTTTCCTAAAATGTATGCTTCAAAAAAAAAGTTATTATTTTTGACTTATTTTTCGTCCCTTTTGGCTGCATAACTATAGAAAAGCTATTTCCAGGTAAACACAATACTTAAACATAGCTCAAGTTGCAATATTAAAAACATAGATATCAACTGTGGTCAGTACAAAATGTACTGAAGTTTCTATGAAATCTTTCAATTAGATCCGGAGGCAGAAAATTAATTCCGATGGCCAAATAATTTTGCACACTCTTTGTCGACCTAATTACGAAACTATTGACAACTGTTCCCAGTAAAAAACAAATACTTTTTTTTCCCCATACATTAGTGACCCACCCTAGCGTAAGTATTACTGCGACATTAATTTTCGCTCGAAGCCAGCCTAGGATAGTACTCAAGGAGCGATTCCAGCGTTCGGATATGGTTTCTGCCATATGTTTAATAAAGTATGTCATTTAGGGTGCAAAGACACCGTCTAGTCTGCTGTTATTAATTATTTATTGGTTCATAATATAGGTTTTCATAGGTTTCCGTACCTAAAGGATAAAATAGGACCCTAATGCTAAGGCTTTGCTGTCTGTCTGTCTGCATCTCGTAGGGTGCAGGTATCTTGTGAACCGTAATATTTATACACAAAAAATATTCACAATGCTATGTTTCTGTTGTCGCTATAAGAACAAATAGGTACTAAACAGTATAATAAAATAGATATGTAAGGAGGTTCCTATACAACGAACCTGATTCTTATGATAAATTGATAGGCACGTGGTCATACGCGAGTCCGACTCACTCTTGGCCGGTTTTTAAAAATTGTGAATAATTAGAAGCATTTGTGATAATAATTACCCCGTGGCAAGAACTGTCGTTGACAAGTTCAAAGCGTGTAAAATTTTATTTAATTTAGCCGTTTAAACAATAATTCTAAATAATGGATGAAATTTAAATCGAACTCGCCTATGTCAACCCTTTTATTTTTCATATAAAAGCAACAAAACAATATATACTTGTTATTTTAAACAACTGCCTTCATCTTCGTCCTAAAGTCAGAGGGAGCTAAATAAATAATGAAAATCATCGTATTCATCCTAAACATGAAAGACATTATTTTTCACGAAAAAGTGCAATAAACTTACGTAAAACCAATACTATGCAAATTTCGTACAATTTAGTTTAATAGCGTAATTAGTTTAAGTTATAATCAAATAACAAAGTCAATCGCGAGAAAAAACCCAGCTTAGTAAAAATTCAATTTCGTGCAACCATTACGATCACAAAACAAGGAAAAACACTTCAAATTATTGTTAAGAGCATTATGGAGCCTATCGGGATATCATTTACAAAATATAATGATAACAAATAATGGCATAAATGTGATGATAAGTACCTATTGAAGGGAATTTATTAATATAGGGCTACTTAACGTAAGCATTTTTTTTTGTATTGTACATTTCGTATTAACGCAGTAAAATGATTGGCCTCCCAAAGCAAATTAGATAGAATAAATTGAAAAACTGTATCATGTGATATGTAATACATCAAATTAAAGATCTTAGCCAGGAATTTGAATATAATATTGAAGTTATTTACGCCTAATAGATGCCACTGGTGACCAGAGAGCTGGTCAATATTTCGCTCAGCGAATAAGCATTGCCATACAACGTGGCAATGCGGCCAGCCTTCTGGGCACACTGCCCATTGGCAGCGATTTGGGCGATTTGATCCTTTAATTTATATGTATTTTTTATATTATTGATTATTTTCTATAAGTAGTGTTAAATTAATTATGTGTCATTGAATGTACTAGGTATTATGAAATAAGTAAGTTATTTAAAAACAGGCGAAAAATGGCAGTTGCCCGATCATATCTTAAATCGCTCTATTGGTCCACGAATCGCAAACAATCCGCTTGCATAGCTCATTGAATATCTGCCCGGCTGTCCCAAATTCGGCAAATAGCTAAACAGAGCTCAGACATAGCATTAAGACGTCAGCAGGAGACCCACTTATCGAGTCTGGCCGAAAGCTGCAGCTATTCAAAATCTTGTGCAGATATTGTTTAAATAGTTAATAATAATATTTTTAAAGTGTATTCATCTTTACGTGTCTTATCATGTAATAGTATTTTATGCAACAGTTGTTTAAGAGAGGTCAAAAAAGGCGAGTGGCGTAAGTAACAATTTGAGGCGAAGCCGAAAATTGTTAATAAAGACGCCACGAGTATTTTTTGACTCGGTTAAACAACGTTGCATACATTACTTTTTCTACGACTAATGATTATCACAAAATAAAACACAGTTTGTTATATGAAAATATACTTTAATTATTTTACCTATATTTTGAGCAAAACATTTCCCGTCAGCATAACGCACAAAAAAGTTCAGTGTTGCAGTTATCTGGGCGAAGAATCATGTACTTTTTGCAGATATGGTAATATTTCCCTGTTATTGTAAAAGTGCGATCAATTCGGTTCTTGGTGTTCATTATATGAACCACTAGCGTTTCCTGGGCATCAATAATATTGTAATTTTTTAAATCGTGTAACTCTTGCCGGCGACAAGCCCCCATTATTCCAAAAATTACAGCCACCTATAACAAGAAATAGGAATCTAGGTGTTAAAAATCCTTACAATGTAATTAAATACAATATTTGCATACACAGAATACCTAAATAACATAATTAACCGAATATACTAGTGCATTCATAAAACAATAAAACAACAAGTATGTAACTATAGATTTACCTTGTTGAATAGATGATTCCGATCAGGTGCTTGCTCAATGAATGTTTTTATTTCATCTGGTAAAGAAGTCTTCGCTTTTTTCGCCTTAAAACCTTCTGACTTTCTTTTCAATAAAGCCAGCAACTTGGCGTATTTAGATATGTCTGTCTGGTGGTATATGTTGAGAGTTGCCTTGAGTTTTGAATATTCAACCCAAAGTGAAGACGGTTTGAATAATTCTATGAGGCTTTTAAAATATGCCAATAGGACATTCTCTGAGAATGACGAAGTCTGGTGTTCGATTCGCCACGCCATGAATTTCTTGTACGACTGATCGTAAAGATGCCGCGATTTTGTAGGCAACAAATTCTCAGTAACTGATTGTGCCGCCGTCGATATTTCTTCCGGTGTCAGAACCAAGTCCTCATCATAATCCATCTTATCTTATTATTATTAAATTTATTTTCTTCACTTCACAGTCCAAAAAAAGATGAAAAAAGAATTTTAAACAAATTTAAAGATTGCCGCACAAACTGAAAATAACAGTGAAAAAACAAATGACGGAATGTAATAGACACGGTAACGTTTTTTTTTTAAACTGTCAGTTACTGCCTGCCGTGCCGGTGACGATTCTAAAACACTTGCGTTTTTTTCCTAACGTTGGTAGCAATTATTTTAGATACGTTATTATTTCAGACAATATGAATCCAGTTGTTTGTTAAGTTGTCAGGTTTGCGATTTGTTGTAAATTGAGTAGGTATCTCTGCTAGCAGTTGCATTTTAGCGACTTTATAAGCCTAGGGTGTTTTTGAAGAATAGAGTATATAGACTTTTCTGAAATTGTGTAAGTCCAGCTTTTATATTTGTTGGCGGGACTATATAAATGACAGATAAAAGTGCCGGAGTAGAAAAACAAATAAAACGTCAACGATGATCAAAGACAATCACTAGTAATTAGAAATGTCGATATAATGAAATGTCAACGATAATTTCACTACTTACGTAAATAGAGGATTATCGATTTTGCATCATCTGTCAGGAAGAGAATTAATCAGTTCAATATTATATCAAAAACTATGGTTATTTAAATATTTCAATTTTGGTAAATTACTGCAATTTATTTTAATTGCATTTTCCCAAGTTGTACTTTGAGTATTAATATCGATATGTTGACATGCCAACATTACGGTACATAGAAAATCTAGACATCGCAATGTCAGATGTTTTTAATATTATTCGACCGTAACAGGGTTTATTGACGAAAATCTTTACAGAAATGATATTTTTCAGTGCTTTTTTGAGTGATTATAATACTTTGCGAGTTTTTTAAAGTATGCAACAACTTTTGAAGTGATGATTATTGTGTAATTGCAGAGAAAATTAAGATTAATGTTTTCAGAAAGTGTTTGTTTACATGATAAGACAAGTAAGGATGAATGCACTTTATATGTAAGTATTAGAATTATTACCTAAAGTGCGTGACCTCACAAATGGCCACAACAATGGAAGTCCAGCGCTGGACTGTAATTACAGACCCCAGCTTTAAGCTGAATTGGGGACCATTTTGTGGCAAACTTTGTTTATTTTCCTTTTAATTGTGTATGTGTTTGTTTGTTTAGTGATGTCACAAATAAATATTTTTTCTTTTCTTTTTCTTTAAATCGGTTTTCGAGTAGGTACCAGTCTTGAGATTATAAACCCCTTATTCATAAACGTCTCCTAACTTAGCAAGTCGCTAAGTTATATTTTGTCTCTTTCGATCTTATCAATGAGACTGTAAGGGACAAACAGTACTTAGCTAAGTCATAGGAGTTCTTCTTATGCAATGTAGAAATGCCCCCTAAACGTCAAGTCTTTCGGTGATCCAAAAGTGAATCAAATCGTAAACAAATTAAGTAAAATATAAGTTTTTAAACTAACATAGTCATTTAACATTATTAGCATGTCATAACGGGATATTTACCTTGAAAATATAAAATAAGAATATCGGGTGCTCAATAATTTAAATTTACAGGGTAAATATCCCGTTTAAAATCTAACTAATAAATCTAATTAAATAAAAAAGGTAGCGATATAAGTACTCACACAATACTGCAACTAAAATCACGGGCATCATCGTGGACCTGTAAAATAGAAATAATGTTAGATTAATCACAAGAAGTACCTACATACTTATAGATCTTACCGCTTCTACCGGTTTATGATCACGAAATAGTTTTTTTTCTCAGTGACGAAGGTAGACAACTGAGCTCTCAGCCCACCTTATGGAAAGCAGGAACTGAGGCCGATGGACATAGCGATCAGAAAATTGCCAATGCGCTGCCTACCCTAAGGACTTAGATGGATTGCCTCTATCTATGCCAGTAATTACACCGGCTATCTTACCCCCAAACCTAAACACAGCAGTGTAAACACTGCTATTTAGCGGCAGGTTAACGGGTAAGACGGTGGTAGCTATCCGAGCGGCCCGTGCACCGGGTCCTACCACCAGCACAGCATAGTTTCAAATAAGTATTAAAAAATTATATCCCGAATGAATTCAGTTATCTCATATACCTGTAGTTCATTATCAGCCTATATCAGTTCACTGCTGGACATAGGCCTGTCCTGTCCTATTACTTAAGCACTAACAGTTTTAATTGCAGTAGTTTGTCCACTACATGATGATTCCACTGGCCATTATCAATCTTCAATAAATTGCAACATGTTTCGCTTCTTACGACCTCAGGAATACGCTATTAAAGTTATTCGTTTTTCTCATGTTACACCGTGTATATCCTGACATTTTAACAACTATTGGATGGTAAGCTAATCGAAAGTAAATAGGTACATTATCACAGAGAACATAAAATGTCACGTACTTGTCGTATTTCTATTTCCTAAAAGAATACATCAAAGTTCATGTACTTAATACCAAACTTTAGCCCCCAGAGCAAAGAAAGCCTGTAACTATATCGTAATGTCTTTCTAAGTTACGTATTAGTTGTCAACTAGTGCCGAAAGCAATATATTATATGTATATCCTTCGGCTGATGATGGATCCCTTAATTCCCTTGAGATATTGCGGATTAAGGATCGTTATTTGCCGTCTCTTCAATATTATATTTAGGGCTCGGTCACTGTGACACGTAAATACGCCATATAGAAGCAATATTTTCGTTACCTACTTGAGGTCTTATGTAGGTATATGCGAAAAGTGACTTCATTATGTATTTGATAAGTTTTTTAAACACTAAAACTAGTTATTTAAGTGGCTGATGCATAATGAGAGGCATTACACATGAGTGTGGGTTTTCGAAACGAACCGCAGTAAGTTTCATAAGGGTTTCACACGAGAGTGATAATGCCTAATTATGCATAGTCTCCTTGGAGGATTCCTCCATGATAGTCGCACATATAACTAAACCTAGGACAGCAAAAACTATCAAGTTAGCGGCTGAATACCAAGCTGTCGTATGCCACCTCTTTAAATAAAAAAAAACACAAATGCATAATATACTTTTCAACACACTTGCTCGTAACGTAGGTATTATTGAACCGCTATTAGGCTCATAATCCAAGATATTAAACACGCGTGCTTTTTCATTACGTTATTGTTCTAGTGCGGTAATAACATAACCCGACCAAGTACGTTTGCAAACATTTGCAAGTATAAGGCCGTGGTCTCCTATTTTATGCTGTACGCGGCGTCTGACGTTAGCGTCAACGTTCAATTCCGCTCCTATCGACGTCTGAATGCAACGCACAGCGTCAGCGGTCAATACGTTCGCCGCAGAGAAAGGCGTAACTTAACAGCAGATCCGACTGCATCACTATCTTTTTCCCAACATTTATGCATATAAATATTGTTTTTATGATTCTTTTAATTTTTATCATACAGTTCTATTAATAACTCATCTTTTTCTTTATTAAACTTCGACATTTTGTTTGACGCGAGAGACGACGTTCACGCTGCAATGGTTCGAAAAGACTAGAAACGCGGCGCACAGCTTTTGATAGCCGCGTGCGACGTCAAGACGCCAACGTCGACATGTGAAAGAGACCACAACAGTACATACCTACAGTGAACATTCAGACGCAGCGTACGACGTGACGAGACGCCGCATACGGCGTGAAATAGGAGACCACAGCCTTATGTCATGTAGATGAAGCATTCGAATTTGGTCAGGTTATATTTATTTTTTAAATTGACCAAAGAGTTGACATGTGGCAGAAATAGCGGAATCCAGAATATTATTTCAAAATACTATAAATTTTCGTAAATAAATAAATAAAATATTTAAATTGTGCATCCAAATTATCAAGTAATTATATTAAATGTAAAGTTATCGTATTTTTATTTTATGATAGTCGTTAATGATTCGCAGTTTTTTTTTTATATTGGCTGTATCGATAGGATTGCTGCCTTAATTTGCGCACGTTTAAAAAATCCTTAGGTATGCGCGCGCCGTTTTTAAGTTACCATTTGTAATTTTGTATTTGTTATTCAGAGTGGAGTGAATTTCAAATGTTTGTTGCGTTTATTTTGTTCATGGTTATGTTTACTGTTATTACTTTTATGTGAATTATGAACTTCAAGTAACGAACAAGAATAAAATAAAAAGGTTAAACGTAACTTTGGGATAGTACCTAAGTAAGTAGTAATTACTTAGCAACAAAATGGCAACCAATCAAAGGATAGTAAAAGTGTTACTAAAAGTCGGTTATTCCTCGGAAGTGTGTTGAAAAACTTCGTATGAAACTCATGTGCATTGATCATCATACTCTCTGCTATCTTATGCACAATACCGCCTCGAGTATAATGATCAACTTAGCACACTTGTATCATAATGTACTATACTGTGGTCCAGAAGTCTAGCGGCTTATAAAATTATCATTATTTTTTTATTTATATTTATTTCTTACACAATAAGTATACAAATAGTTATTGTACGTCTCTCATTGATGCTGACGGCCTATGCCAACTTGTACGACTAGGTTTTGGCACAGTTATTTTGGTTCTTATATTTTTGCGGAAAAGCTTACAAAACAAAACATAACGTATTACGTAGTATACGTAAGTACAGCGTATTGTTATTATAACAAATTTATGTACATATGTACATATATTATATAAGTATGTCAGATGATTAAAACAAAAACAATCCAGGCGGAAAATTACAAACTGTAAAACTTAATTATTGGGCACCGACGATAAAGTGAGTATTTATTATCAGTCTACAAACAAACATGTTTATTTCACAAGTTAAGGCCCTTACGGTATGGCGATAAGGTTCATAAATGATTAAATCGACTGTATCGCCTGCAGGGGTTGCGTAATTGGGTGCTGAAAAATATTGGATTATTCGAATTATTGCGGGCAAAGCTCTGCATACGCTTATAATTAAACGTAAACAGATTCCAATATGCGACCATATGGCAATGTTAATGGTATTTTTCACTGATAGGTATCTAGAAAATAAAATAGATGTTTTAAATCATGAATTCATGATTTTAGGTCGTAGATTCTATCTACGGAATATATTTTTAGTTAGAGGATAGATACGTATCTATAAAATTATTGAACATTACTGCAGACGCTGGGAAAAAAAACTTAGCAGGATGCTTCGCCAAGTTGCCAATCGCTAACGCTTATTGTAGTTTTTCCTCTCTGTCACTCTTTCATATTAGTGCGACAAAGACAGTTTACTACCTTTCGTTTACGATTGACGATTAAGCTTTAGCGATTAGCAACTTGTCTAAGCACCCTGGGGGGCTATCATGATGTACTAGTGCGGTCCATTTTAGGTCGAGAGAAAGGGACAAAGTTATACGAGTCGTATATCACTGTCCCTTTCCCTGAGCCTAATCTGAATCGCATTAGTACGACATGGTAACCCCCCAGGGCTACGTACCTATGCGATATGTATTCAGACGAGCATAGCGAGGGTAGCTAGGTTTATCAAAAAGGTTCCCCCTTATCATTATTTGATTTCACGAGGATTTCGAAATTCCATATTGAATTTTACATTTGGTAATATAAGCCATTAAATGAAATATTAAATATAATGTCTGGGAGTACGCCGAAAATATTACAATTTATAATTTTAATGTTACTATGAAACATTTTATCGGTTCCCTGGGTACTGAAAATAAAGGTGCATAAAACGCCGTTTTTATTTCAGTAAGTTAGGTATCGATATTACTCCATTGGTAAGAAACACAATAAAACTGGTTTATTGAGGAACAAAAGCAGTTAATAAAGGAAAAACGCAAAGTGTTCAACAAAATCTTTTTGTTGAATCCTTTTACAAAGACTTTTTAAAAGAACAAAGACGTAGGTACCTGCTCGTATTTTTAATATGACGGTGGGTTTAAGTAAATTGCGACTAAGATGTGATGTTAATTCCGGTAAGAAATAAGCGCTTCATTCACATTTTGACACATAACTCGATTATCCGAACCTCAATATAAAATTTGATATTGTTTCAACACTCTTGACTCTCGATACCTACGAGATAGGCTGTGGCTTACCGTCCGCGCGTGATACCTATCACTAAACGTTGTTAGTCCACGTCACATTTAAATAAAGGTAACCCATGTAGTACCTACTATGATAATGTGCAATTTTTATTTGATTTAACCGTCATTTCGAATATCCGATTTTTTTAGCTTTTGCGTATGATGCCTAAACCACTCGGCCACTCCAACTTAGCGAACGCTTTTTTCTTTGGCATACTTATGTCATCGAATATTCAAACCTATAGGATCTTAAAATGTTAATCATCAGGCAAAATTTTTCACCCCCTCAAAAAATAATTACTTAGATTTATTTTAGGAAATTAGATAGAATTGTATTTCTTCGTATTTTTAGGAAGTTTGAATATAACTATACAAACCGGAGTCGCTTGACTCTTTCAAATTTAACCTGTTTCAAAACATCTAAAAATTCTATTCCACGATTTCATCTTTGATGTTAGGCCACGAGCAACAATAGGAGCTTAATTAATCATTGATATGGAAATGAGAGCCAACGCCGACTACGAATATAAAAATCCATTTGAAACGTTTAAATTTGATGTCGCTCAAGTAGCTCTACCATGACGTCCATGACTTTGCAAGTTTCGGTAACGTTAGGTTTTACTCGATACGTAAAGCACGCCATAGCGCTCGCTCCAATATACAGGGTGGAAAAATCGAATGCCACATGGATGGCAACTACCTTAAATATTGTAAATAGCACAATTTTGTGTAAGGGACACCCTTAATTTTCAAACACAATAAATTCTGCATTTAAGGATTTATGAAAAATTAATTACTTCTTAATTGCGGTGCATTTCAGGTGACGGGTGAAAACAAATTTAAATGGTAATTATTAATTTTCGTGGCCTTCCATTCTGATTGTATTTGGTAATTAGAGAAAAATTAACCGTAAAAGTAACCCTTTCAATCTGCATCATGACACGTTACTTTCTGTCATATTTGACCGGTTCGAGTCCCGACTGAGGCAAGCCATTATTTACAATGCCTTAAATGCAGAATTTATTGTTTTTTAAAAATAAAGAAAAGTCTCCATCACATCATCATCATCATCATCAGCAAATTGACGTCCACTGCTGGACATAGGCCTCCCCCAGAGAGTTCCACAAAGCTCGGTCGTGAGCTGTCCGCATCCATTGGACACCCGCAACCTTTACCAGGTCGTCGCTCCATCTTGTGGGTTACCTTCCCACGCTGCACCGTCCAGTGCATTACATGAAATGTGCTATTTACAATATTTATGGTAGTTGCCATCCATGCGACATTCGATTTTTCCACCCTGTATACATCAGTGCGAGCGCGATAGAATGCATTACGAATCGGAATAAAACTTGAAGTACGAACGAGTAGGTATACTTTATAATTTCGAACTCATGGTACGGTTAAAGCTCTTAAAGTGACGCACTCGCTCCAGCGTTGTATTTACGGACCTGTAATGAAATAGCCGCCTATTGCGGGGCTAGGGAGTTTCATTTATTTGCGGGCTCGGACTAATTTAACTGTCAGGCGAAATTTGCGAGAACAAATTGTAGCGATGTGTTGCGGCTTATACCTACTCCGGAAATAATAACAGCTGGTTAAGGCGAAGTTCTTTAACTAGAACGACCATTTATAATGCTTAAGTGTCATTTGGACAACCAAATAGATTTCAGATAGGTTAAGGGTTGCATGCAAAAAAATGTTACATAGTTCTGCCTTTAATGAAAACAAAATTCAACGTCATTATTTTTGTGTTATGAAATTAAATTTTGTGTAACCTTTATTTTTTTTTGTTTATTAAGGATTACCAACAGATAACACATCTTACATACTATAAATACATTTGCATTAATTCGTGGCTGATGCTTATCCGATTATAGGTAACCACAACTTACAACTTTATTTATTTATTTATTTATTTATTAAAACAAAAGTTTACATGACATTACAGTAGAACACCAATGCGTCATGAAACTAAAATTATACAATACAAATACAAAATAGAATATAGAAATAGAAAAACACATTAATTAGATTTAGGCGACACAACTGCGTGGCTCCGTTGCGTCGTCTGAGCCGGCGTCGTAGGGTTCGGCAGGTTGCCCCGAAGCCGCCGAAACACGACGCCCCTTTGGCCAGAAGTCCGGACTCGCGATAGTGTCTTGGAGCGGCCGCGGCACGCGCACCACAAACGAGCTGAAGTGCACGTAGTGGCGCGACCGCAGCTGCTGCACCCTCAGCGAGAGGCCAGTCTTCCGGTGGACGTACGCCGCCACGTCATCAGCCACGGCGGAGTAATGCAGGCGTGATACGTAGAGCGCCTTACACGGAGTTGCGACCCGAAGACCAGAACTAGCTGGTTCGGCGATGCCACCCAGAGTCTTGCGAGGCGTCCTGCGCACCTTGCTCTTCCTTTGAACCAGTGTAAATCCCTCCTTATCTACACTGGTGCGGGAGGACATCTCCCTACTGGGAGCCCGTAATTCACCCGCCTTAGAGGGCGAGTTGACTCGGTCAGCTGCGACTTGCTGCCCGGTGACGACATCGGCGTAGGCACGCTGACGTAGCTTCGAAACAGGGGGCGGCCGGGCGCGCGGGGGCGGCGCGGACGGCGGAGCGGCGCGTGCGACACTAGTGGCGGTGTCAGCAACACGTAAACGTGACCTGACCTACCTTTGGCAATGAAACGAGGCGAAAATTTCAAAATTTCTATGAGCCATCACCAATACGCATACGCACGTATATTATATAGGTAAAATTGCCGCCGTTTTCTATGGCCAAAAGTTGTTGGACAGAGTAAATCATATAATTTGTATGACCAACTTTCATAACACACGCAGAGCGTATGGCAAGAGATCGAGCGGTGAAAAGAGCATTCCAGGGAAAACCGACGGCGCGCCGACCGGTCGGGCGGCCGAGATACCGATGGGCGGATGTCGTGGATGCGGATCTGCGGGAGCTCCAGGTCGAAGACTGGCGAGATATTGCCGAGAACCGGAGTCAGTGGCGAACAGTCGTGTTGGGGGCCAAGACTCACTTTGGGACGTTGCGCCGGAGGAGTAAGACGGTAAGTAACTTTCGTAACACAATTGACGCTATCGTGATTTTCGTTTTAAATGTTTTGATTAAGGCCTTAAATATGTAAAAACTGCAATCGACCCTTAAGACGCATGTAAGTGTAAATAAAATGAGCAGGCATTAAAAATGTTACGTATGTTTTACGCCGGAATAGGAATGACGGAGATAGTTCCATGTCATCATACTCGCTGTCTAAGCGCGCCATTGCTTGCGCGCGTAGCGGGAGTAATAGAAAAGTGAAATTCCCTAGGGAGTAATAGAAACGTCAGTACGTCATTTAATAATATTTTGTCTTAAAATTATTTTTTTTGTCGGCAAGTGTGATGAAAAACATTGTATGCATCACGGTCGGTAAGCGGAATACTAGCTCGAGTCATAAAAGCTTCTATAGTTCGAGAAATATAAATTGAATGTTTATTTTTACTATAATGTAGGTAGAAAGTTACCAATTTATATTTCACGAACTATAACACTCTCGTTAGTAATTCCGTACTTACCTCCCTTGATGCACAATGTACTGTTATTGTAAGATGATAGGTATTAATGATATTATTAACAAAACGCAGACACCTCAATGACCCGGTCAGACAACAGCCATTTTCACTCACCCTGACTAAAATATATCTGTAAGATAACAGCAATTTGCTGACATTTTATTTATACCTAAGACTTCATCATGCAGGGTCCGTCCGCATCGCTACCACCGCCTTACCCGTTAACCTGCCGCTAAATTTAACTTTTTCCTATTATGTATATATAGGGATCATGTATGTATTTTCACAGTGCTTAGGTTTATCTGTCATGCTGTGTTAATTATTATGAATAAAATAAAATAAATAAAAAAATAAATAGCAGCAGTATTTGCACTGCTGTGTTTCGATTTGGGGGTAAGATAACCGGTGTAATTACTGGCATAAATAGAGGCAATCCATCTAAGTCATCAGGGTAGGTAGCGCATAGGCGATTTTTTGATCACTATGTCAATGGGTCTCAGATCCTGCTTTCCATCAGGTGGGCTAAGAGCTCAATTGTGTACCTTCGTCACATAAAAAAAAATCCTGACGAAAATGATAATTTATATTTTATCTGACTGATAAATTTATCCAGGGATTGTGAATCAAACCGTACATAAGTATCTTTAATAATATAATGTAGGTATGTATTTTATAATAATAAAAACTTACTTTAACTTAGCTTTTATTCTGTTTGAAAAACGCCAAATTTTGACACATTGGCAAGGCCCTCAAGGAAAATGGAGCAAATTCTACACATCAATAATCGAATTACAGACAACAATTTGCTAATATACGAGTATAACCATAGCTATCTTCGACATGTCAGGGAATAGCGAGGGAAATAGATAGAACCGATGTCTATCTTCTGCGGAAATAATATCGTCTGATTAATTGTTCCGAACGGATGCACGCCTTACGTCTTGCGCCAGACGGACGATTTATTTCGGTACGGATCGATACGAGTATTGCCTATTTTCGCCACCTAGACTGCATGCGACAGCAAATTTACTTTGTATGCTACGACTTGTGGTAGGCCAGAACAATCCTATACGTTCGTTGCGTAGACAACGTGGTAGAGATTGAAGATAGATGAAAAACTTCTCCACACGATAAGGGATTTCCTCTCTCGACATCATCATCATTTCAGCCATTTATCGCTGACTGCTGAGCATAGGCCTCTCTTCTAGTACGCTTCTCATCTCAGTCCTGAGCCAATCTAACTCAGAAGTGTATATATATATTATATACGTAACGTTCAAGTGAAAAGGAAAAATATTACAATTACAATGCTTTTAAACCTATCCGATCTGTTTCCATATATCACTCCCATCCTTGACACTGTGCCTATTTCATGGCGACCGTGACAGGACTGGATGCTTAGCCAAGTTGCCAATCGCTAACGCTTCGTGGCGTATCGTAGTTTTCCCTCTCTGTCACTCTTCCATATTAGTGCGACAAAGACAGTAGCTGCCTTTCGTTTACGATTGACAATTAAGCGTTAACGATTGGCAACTTGTCTAAGCACTCAGGACAGAGAAGGGGAGAGAGAAGATCTTACAACAGGTTGATTGAAACCTTATTCTCCTTAAATTCTTATTCGGCAGCGTCGAAACTAAGTATTCAACAGATTCTATGAATTGGATAGCAGTCTGTGACAAGATTATTTTTACGGATTATTTTTATTCCAAACCTTCAAAAGGAATTCGTAAATAAGGGAATATTCTAAAAGCTTAGGCTCCACAATCTCTGGTTAGGCCGCTAACACGGGGTCAAACGAGTTATTAGTTTAAAAAACCGACCAAGTTCGAGTAGGACTGGCGCACAAAGGGTTCCGTAACAATAATTATAAAAATTGCTATTAAATTAACCTATATCCTAGCTGTTTATCTGTTATTTTTCTTCACTTAAAGAAAAATAGACTTCAAATTGTTTTTATATAGGTAATTGAAAAACATCTTTGTATACTCCACATTATGTAGATTGAAAAAGAAATACCGTTGTGTATGGAAGTAATAGTAAGTAGTTGTGTAGCATGTTGTTGTGTTGTGGGTATTTATTTGCCTCCTAATGCGTTTGTACGCATAGTTAATAGGAGAGGCCTACGTCCAGCAGTGGACTATTATAGGCTGATGATGATGATGATGATGATGGAAGTTGCCCATGACGCCCACTGCTGGATATAGATCTCCCCCAGTAGGAGGGTTATAGCCGTAATCGCATTGTGTTTTAAAGGATGCTGCTGCCCATCCGCCCATGGTCATGCGTCATTGACGCAGTTTAGGACATGCCCAAACCCCCTTTTTTGGTTTTGCAAATATGAGGATGCGTAAACAATTAATTAAAAATACTTAAGTATTTTTAGACAACGCTTTTCTGTCCGCCCTAGCCTAGAAAACTAACCAATCCAAGTTGGTTTTACCCTGGTTTAATACTTGAACATATTTTTTAAACCATTCACCCAGTTGTTAAAATGTTTTACCGTTGCTAAAATTTTTTAATGTTTCAGACATGACAAATGTAGGCACACTGAAAATGGACTGTTCGAGTAGTAGGGAAAACAATATTAATAACAACGAACATTAAGATTATACAATTTTAGGTAATTCGTCGTTCGAGTAATCAGTATTACGATAAATATGGTGTAGGTGCTTTAAATGTGTATGCGCAAAATTAAGTAGGCTAAACTATTATGCCATTTAACATAATGCCAAACATTCTCGGCCAAAAAAATTTAGGACAATCGACGTTATGTATGTGACACCACATGCCCCCAGAACACTGTTCTAATCTGACCTAACCTACTTTCTAACAGCAGTTTCATTTTGTGGGGGGTAATTTGGATGACAAGTGATGTTATGGCATGTAATATTTACGTATTGCGATGATTCTGACAAAAAACATTACGGAAATCGACCTTTCTGCTAGCTAATTTGGATAACAAATTATGTTATGGCATGTGATAAATTGATAATTACGGATTTTGATGATTCTGACAAATGACATTATGAAAATTAACTTTATGGGAAACAAAGTTTCTGACAAATGATTAATATAGTAAACAATAAGTATGGCATAAGATGTTGCATTTACCTACAGCAACCTCTTCACAATAGTAGAAGTATACTTCGAGGACCTATACAGTATACAGGATGCTCGCGAGCATTGTGAGATATTTTAATGATGTATTCCTGACCATATTTAGAGTCCTTAATATTATAATATTGCTTGGATTCGGCTTGGTTTCAGAGACAATCAAACTTTTTCGAAATAATAATTTCGAGTCGTCATAAGACTTTTTTTTATTACAATGCTACCACTATTCTAACATTACCACACCTTTTGACTAAAAATCAAAAAATAACAATAGACTTGCGAACTTTTCACTAAAATTTAAATAAAATGTTTTACAAATTGTTGCTATGATAAAAAGTACTGTAAATGTTAAAAAGTATCCAAAAATATATTCTAAATATTCATATTACTTTTAGTGGCGTATCACATTTAGGTCACATAATATTTTTAGTTCAGGTATTTTGACTAGAATTCATATTTAGTTAAAATCACTCGCAATACTCGCGAGCACCCTGTATAGCTTTAAGCATGTGGTTCAAAAAGATGATAACCAAAATCTGACAATGACCCGTTTAAAATTAAACTATCAGCATACGGACACTAATGGATGGATTCGATTTTGTGAATCGAATGATGGGCAAACTACCTGTACAGAGTATTAATAATATAACTGTAGTTAAAGATGATATTTTTGGAATCTAATATGTTCCTAAAAACATTCATGAATTCAATAGAGCAAATACGTAAATGAGTTAAAGAAACTTAGAAGTTACGGAACGCCTAATGAATTTCTTTCAATTTATTCATTGTTCAATCTATTCCACATTGTCGTAATTGAAAAGTTTGGGAAGGAAGAACTTTTTGGGTTTCAAATTAATTATATCTTTTAACACTCGTAAAATATAATCAACGAACTCCATGACAAAGGATCTCTCATAAACTTCATTGAATAATAAACATAAAAATCCGAATTCACATAAAGTTAGACAGCATAAAACGTAATATCATTGTCAAGTAGGAAAGACAAATTATTATCTACGCAAAACTTTTCCGAAGTTGGAAGCTCGCGTCTCAGTTTTGGCGCAAAATCTTTGTTGATTACGCTTAAACTTTGGTAAACACATACCTGTCGAGTTTTAGGAACTTCCACACAAATGTCTATAGAAAGTTTTGATGTTTAACATTAACACATAACCACTTTAAGTTGTCCTTGTAGTAATGTGAGTGTCAAAGTTTGTTCGTTGTGAAAGAAACACGCGAGGCATAGCCGGGAGGCTGTGAAGCGTGCCCTTGCAGAGCCCGATCGCGACTGCCGTGGGAGCAACCGGCAGCGCGCTTTCCTCCTATATATATTATATAAACGGCTTTATATACCGATTTTTATATTTACCCGCACTCATACATATTTAACTTTTTTCCCATTTCACGTCGTTTATTCCACGTATGTGGCGGGGTGTGCTGCGCGTGTGTGCTACCATTGGATCCGAACGGAACGTTTCGCTCTTCTATTTACGTGTTTTTAGAAAGGGTAAAGCTTTTATACCTTTCCTTTCTAGTATTCGCTCACTAGTTCTGCGCTCTCTGAATGCCGGCGAAATATTTCGCTTCGATTTATGAGTTTTATTTTTGCTAGCATTTTGTTGGTTGGAATGTTTTATCAATTCAAACCTAGCATACTGAGCTTGCATACTGAAAACCACTTAGGATTTTACGCGTGGTAATATTATGAATACTTGTGAAAGAGATGCTTGCCGGAGCGTTTAAAATATGCTTCGTTCCTACTTTCATCAGATTAGTTATAACTAGTTTTTATCTATTACATTTTTTATGGTACACGATGATAGCAAACAATCATAAGGGTCTGATATTAAGTAGCAATGGCAGCGTCACAGATATCTCATACGCGTTTTTTGACTATTTTACATAGGATTAATTAAAGAAATAAATAAATCTTGGGACATCTTACACAAATCGACTGAGTCCCACGGTAAACTCAATTAAAGTTAGTGATGTAGGTATCAAGCGCATGTGTATTATATTGATAGATAAGACCATATAGATAATTAGATAATATACACAAATAATGCCCTCGCAGAGATTCGAACCCGGTACCTCCAGCTTTGTAGGCAGGGTCACTACCGACTGAGCTACGGTGACTAACTATTTAACACTAAAATATTTGTTTCTCAGGCATGGTTACTATGTATTGAAATATCCATAATTATGTTGAATATACATAAAGATCGTTACCTACAGCACAAAATTTAACTGACCTTACCGCGGAACAAGGTGGATTTGTGTAAAAATATCACATGATAATTGCTTGTTTATTATTACAAGACAAGCAGACTGCTAAAATGATCACAAATGGATTAAACGTATGTATAAACGAGTATGTGTATATGAATAAAGGGATCTGTGTGGGAATAGCCCATTGTCATAAATATCGCAAATTGAACAAGATATTTTTGCATTGACAAATATGCCAGTACTGACCCCTTTTGTCCTTTCAGGCAGGATTTAATAGTGCCATTGAATGAACTATTTGAAATAAATTGCGAACGGTCAATCCATTAAGCGCGCGATGGGAAATGTGGCTGGACGCTGGTGGCCGTTTTTACCAAATTGTTTGACTATTTACATCGCGTATATGGTATAGGTATATACCTAAAATTTTACATAAACGACGAACAGTAGCCGTACTATGACTTTTAGATACAGACGTTAGATTTCTACACATTTTTTCCCCAATATAAAATATCAATGGACTAACATATCACACTTCCTACCTACTTATTTTCCAGTTATGACTTAGCTGAACTTCGAAATGCTAAAATTATGTTTTTTCACTAATAACAAAGTAAAAGCCGCCT
Organism: Thaumatotibia leucotreta; assembly: GCA_025490895.1. NCBI lineage: Eukaryota > Metazoa > Arthropoda > Insecta > Lepidoptera > Tortricidae > Thaumatotibia > Thaumatotibia leucotreta. The sequence goes on along the minus strand of JALPQI010030445.1, from coordinate 172,902 downwards.
TTTAGCGATATCCGCACTACAGTCCATTTAACCATGTAGCAGTACGTATCTAAATATGGACCATACAAAAGATGTTCAATATGCGGCTAACAGTATATTTGTGTTTATCAAAGTATTAAGGAACCTTTCGTTGAAACATAATTCCACGCTCCGTTAAGAAGAAACCTTATGTGGCATACCTTGGACGTCGTTCTATGTGCTTACCGAGACCGAGTTAGTTCATCATTGAAGCGAATTAAAAAACATGTTTCTTATACTAACCTATTTCTAAAGGCACTGGTCTCACCGCGAGCTACTAAGCTATGAAATATTGGCTATAAACACAAACAAAAGATACGCATTCCCGTGTAAATAAAAGAGACACGGCGATACTTGCCCGGCGGCGATAGCTGATAGCTGGGAGAGTGTCGTCGTATCTCTTTTATTTACACGGGAGTGCGTATATTTTGTTCGTTTGTTTTGTTCTTTTGTTAGCATAAGCGATAAGTAATGAAGGACAGATTCGAACGAAAAATCACGTGACCATTTCCATGCATTATTATGGTCACGTGACTTGTAGCGCTGGCTCTTGAGAATTCGATTCGCCCGCATCTGGACAGCCAATAAGAACACGTTTACCCTTTTACCTCCTTTTGTTTCGATTAGCTCGGGTGAAGGAGCAGATGGCTGTTGGGCCTGCTGGAGGATATTGGGAAAATTTTGTGGGCGCATATATGATTGACAGTCGTATAAGGAATATAAGGATACTCATAATATTTTCTTCGGTTACTGCGATAGTTACAAAATGGATTTTATCTCGTATATTCAATACATTCCGATGTTTCGAACCACGAAAGCTATAAAGGGTAGGTACAGCAGGGTGCTTAGCCAAGTTGCCAATCGCTAGCGCTTAAACGTCAATCGTAAGCGAAAGGCAGCTAACTGTCTTTGTCGCACTAATATGAAAGAGTGACAGAGAGGGAAAACTACGATACGCTACCAAGCGCTAGCGATTGGCCTAGTCAAGATGCCAATCTACAATCGTATACGATAAGCGATAAGTCATGTGACCGAAATAATGTACGAAAATAGTCACGTGACTTTTCGTACGAATCGGTCATTCTCGTACATTTATCCTTATTGCTTATCGTATACGATTGCAGAATAGTACGGTGCATTCGGAAATACATACACTCGCAGTCAATGAATACGGGTCAGGTGAATTTTTTCATAGAAAATACTGGAAACATGCTGATTACAAATATTTAAAATAAATATTTATAATACAAGTGGAACCGTTTTTAACATCAGATTGTTATTGAATTACATGTGATTGAATTACCCTGAAGTTTTCACCCGATCCCAAAAACACGGAACTTTATCGTCAGATGACTCCGTAGACATAAAAATAGGAAATCATGATTAAAAAACTCGATTTACCATACGTTTTAGGTGGTTTTCTTAAACGGTCTACATTTTTGTCTCTACAAACCGACCTAACGACAATTTTAGAGTTTTTTGGGTTTATTTATAAATTTAGGGAAATTCCAATACAACCAGATTTAAAAAAAGATTTTACCTACACTAAATATTTTTAAAAAATATTTGAAATCTCCATGTTTGCATTATTTTGTATGAAAAAAACCACCAGACCCGTTTTCATTGCCGGTGTGTGAAGATTAATTTAGCTCTAGCAGGACTCATTTGGGGCACTGTCAAGAGAATGTAATTACCATATGCTTTTCCCATCTCCTTCCCCATTATCATGGCATAAAATAAGAATTTGTATTTCTTTAGTCACCACTGAATGGCGGTTCTGTTTGTTGGACATTTAACCTTCATCAAAAGAGTCTTGACAGATGGACAGACAGGCGGACAAAGAAGTGATCCTATAGAGGTTCCGTATTTTCTTCAGGGAGTTTTAATAACTTTTTTATTTTTCATCATCATTAGCCTATGATAGTCCACTGCTGGACGCAGGCCTCTCCTATTAACTATGCGTATTAAAGACGCATTAGGAGGTCATCATCATCATTATCATCATCAGCCTATGATAGTCCACTGCTGGACGTAGGCCTCTCCTATTAACTATGCGTATAGACGCATTAGGAGATAATTGCCCATAATCGCCACGCTGAGCAAGCGGATTGGCGATCGCAGTAATGTCTCCACTATGATGACGCTGCTGCCCATCATCAATCTTTTATCAAATAATGGTGACACAGTGACACTTCAATCCTTATTACAGATGTAGTGAGAAATGACTTGCCTTCGGAAACGTTCGTCAACGTCATGCTGTTTCAGTCTATCTCACTGAGACTGACAGTAATAGCTGTCATGCTACTTCAGTCAGACTCGGTGACACTGCCTGAAATAGCATGTGTTTACGAACGTTTCCGAAGGCAAGTAATTTCTTACTACACCTGTACATTTTATTTTTACTGTATGTCATTTTGGTTAGAGTTATCTAATCACAACCTATGCGTTGAATACTTCGTCATTTATTCAAATTCCTTAAATTTGAAGCCTGTCTCTTCCTTTCCTTCATCCGGATTCGGATTGGCTTCACGTTTGAAGCTAAGAAACTTTTTCAGTGAGCGACATAGTATTCTTCACATTTGTCTCTGGATCAGAAGAAAGTCACTTTCGATAAAACTATAATATGGAAAGACCAAAATTTTATGATGAGCTAATCAGGCGGATCGCCGGTAACGAATTCATTCATGAAACCCAAGCTAAGCTAAAAATATCATTCTTCGGTTTCTATGTCAAAATCATAGCTTTAAAGCGAAGTCCAAACGTATTATCCTGCTTTGGATAAAATCTAGCTTTCTGTAGGTATAGTAATCTCATATATGGGTCAAAAGAGAATTTATGTTACACCCAGCACTGCCCGCGTCGCAGTCATTTCAAATTTACGATGCTGCCGCCTGCCATAGACTACGTAGTGCTTTAGCAGAATCGGCACTTTCCAAAATATATTTATTGTTGGCTGCAATAAGCAGTGCATTCTCACTATACGAATAAATGATTCCTGATGTATACACGGAATCCTGCATCCAAACAGTATGAGTTCATCAAGTGGACTTTATATCCACAAGATAATGTTAAGTGATCTTATGATATTTATTTTTTGGTGTAGATTGCAGTCATAATTACTGTTCGTATCGGTTGCTTTAATTTTCTATTTTGATTACCTTATGCTGAACCTTCCATTACAATTATTAAACGAGAGAGAATAAAGACTGTTAAGAGATTTGTATAAAGATCCTTAAAATGATGAAATGTTCGTAGGTAGGATTGGCATTGAGAGTCATTTATAGGCGTGTTATAAGTAAAGTATCTACATCCAAGAAACAAATGATTGTAGTATTGGTATATTTATTAATAAATTAATGCTAAGTTACAGTGAATTCGCTAAACAAGATATTAATTACATTTTATCACATTTTATACAATTCTCAACCACATTGGATGTTGCTTTTATATGGGTCTATTAATAAAGAGAGTTTCCATATTCATATGGTAAAGTATCTATTCTAATTTTATGTAATCTGCATCGTGTCGGCAGCTAGAATAGACAGGGCATCCATATTTATGGCGGTTGCGAATATTTCAAATACGACCCCACGCTCTCGAGGCTATTGGAAATATTTTGCGATTTTGACAGCGGAACTGTTATTGACAGAACATTAATCTCCAAAAAACCGAGGTCCAGCGTTCATTCCGACTATGTCGACGCGACTTAGGAATTGCAATAGCTATTATAGGAGAGACCATTTTTGTGTATGGCTCTGTGGCTTGCCTGATGTAATAATTAAGTACAAAAACATTATGCAAAATACGTAAACAAATGAAAAAATATTATGGAACAATTTCACTCAAATTGACTTAGTCCCACGATAAGCTCAATTGGGGCTTGTGTTGTGAGACTAGAGACGATATACGTACCGTACCCATATAATAGATACATCACATCACATCATCAGCCTATGTTAGTCCACTGGACGTAGGCCTCTCCTATTGACTATGCGTATAGACGCATTAGGAAGAAAATGCCCATAATCACCACGTTGGGCAAGCGTGTCCATCAATCTTTTTTGACTGATAATAGGCAATTTTTAACAGTCGACTGGGATTGAAGTGTCACTGAAAGTATGGGCAGTAACACTTCAATCCCTAAGTTGACTCTTACGACACCCGCTGAAGGAGTTGGGATAGTGACAAATGTATTTTTATTATATTAATGCCCTATTCTTGGGTTCGAATCCCAGCGAGAGCATTATTTGTGTATTTATTTATCACAAATATTTGTTCCTTGGTCATGGCTGTCTATGTATATGTATAAATATCTATGTGTATCTATCTATTATATATATCGTCGCTTGGTACCCACATCACAAGCCTTAATTGAGCTTACCGTGGGACTAGGTCGATTTGTGTAAGATGTCTCATGATATTTATTTACATATTTATTTATTTCTATTCGAACCCGGAATCTCCAACTTTCTAGGCAAGGTCACAACCAATAAGGCTCCGGAGGCTGACTGCACCTTCAAAAAAATAAACGCAGCGACATAATAAAATGATTCTTCTAGAAAAATAATGTTTCTCATGCATTTCTGTCCATAACAGATGACCACTATTTTTGTTACTCTGTAATACTTAATCTCGAGTATCACACACGTCTCTATAGCAAAGTAAATGAGTGATCAGTCCCTTTGTAGCATGTGAGCCGGCATCGATCACTCTTTATTACCGCGGTACCGCAACATGCCATCTCTGGATTACCGGGAAATCATCTTGAGATTATCGACATCGTGAGATGGGTATAGACGGTTATGTATCTGAAAAGGGCAATAAAATAGGTCATTACGACACAAGTGCGAAAAACGGGAAATCAGAAACGAGTGGCGATGTTTTAAAACACAACAGATTAGGGTGTTACGAGGAGTTAGTTTTTGATGGATGATAATATACTGAATATCATTTAGTTACAAAAACTTATTGCTGATTGAAACATAGCTATTTGACATACCTACTTGTGATTTAAAGAAAAGTATAAATTATGCATATTGCAGGAAGCGGGAACTAGCACTTGAGAGAGACAATTAGAGGAAGAGAGGGGAGACTTTTGCTCAGCAGTGGGACATTAAATAAACTATATATAAAAAAACGTTATGACAATAGAGGTGGGCTGGCTGCTCCGATTACATATATCTGATAGCGACTATACGAAACCCTAATAACATTTCTAATATACAGGCAATATTTTTTTTGCACCGTTCTAATTTGAGAGGGTTAATTCTGAGGCAATATTGACGAACTTTTACTATGGAACCCCCTGAAGATACGCCTCTGAGCTGTCAAAGAATGAGCAGCTGATTTTGCCGGGTCCCTTATAATTATTACATATTTAATCATAATTAATGTTAAATTAAGCCCTTTAAGTGTGAATTTAATAGTTTAAGTCGTATATTTAATGTAAATATAAGAAGTGAAGTGGTTTAGTGACGTTTGCTAGTGTCTTGTATTAACTCGAATTTGTAACCGTCACAGGTTATAAATTTGAAATCTGTGTTAGTTTTTTATCTTATTTATTTATTTTACTCGGTAATTTACGCCAATTTTGTTTTAATTTAGTAAAATAAGAGAACTTTCATTGCGAATTCATAAAGGCAAAGTGAGACGTCATTATTTCATGTGTATACTGTAAGTAGCTATCACTCGGCTTGAGTAGGCGATTCCTTGTCTTGTTTTTCCTTTCAAGTTGTTTTTTTCCTAATAAACATTAATAATGCTGACTCGCAGAGCCACAGCCGCTGCAGCTCGCCAGCAGGAAACTCTAGACAAGCTCCAGCTTACCTTGATTGAATTAAAAACTTGCAAGGAGTTGAATACTCAATTGCTCAATGAAAGGGAAGAGTGTGAGAGGGAATTGTTGTCAGCCCTTGATAGTAAAGATAAGTTTAAAAAAGAGCTATGTACTCTAGAAATAGCATATAATGATGTAAACTCACAGCGGGTACAGCTACAAGAGACGGTGGACAAGTTTACTGAGTGCTCGGCTACATATGAGCAAGCCTTGAATGATATCAGCTCATTGAAGAGAGCTCTGCATGACGCCCATGAACACATCAACATACTACAAGAGGCCCAGAACAATATCTCAGCGGCCCACACACACAGTCTGTTCGAAGAACTGGTCGAGCCCGACCCAAAGTTAATTGTTACTACTGCAGCTGATTCCCCAACTCCTAGGATAGTGAAGTGTAGTCGTAAGAAAGTAAAGAAATATATTAAGATTAAGAAAATAATAGAAAGAAATAATAAGTTAACAAAACAAAATAATTTGTTTTTCAAGAAATTGCAATTTTGCAAAATTAATGTGAATTTAGTGGATAGGTTGAATGCATATTCTGCTCTATTATTAAGTAGTAAATTACAATATGAAACTGATACACAGTTGCTAAAATCAAAAATTGAAAGTTTAGAGGATTCAATAAAATCATTAGAAAGTTTGAATAATAGTTCCAAGAAAGTGATAAATGAATATACTTTGGCAATGAATGATTTAATATTCACACTCGGCCAGTCATGTATGTGTAAACAACAGAGTGGTCGCTTGTCAATGAGTTTAATTAAACCTGATCTGTGTACCAGTTTACCATTAGATGTAAGTAGTAATAATTCTATCTACAATACACAATTACATACATCTGAACATAACGAACATAATGTAGTTATGTATTGTGATGAATTTGGAAGACACATGGGCTCATTTTTGAACAGGTATTTAAAGGGACCCCGCATTTTCAACAATTGTTTGCCTTCAGCTTCTTTGAATGATATTTTGCGTCAAATTTTAGATGACAGTAATTTAAATGTACAAAGTACTCTGCTTATTCTTGTAGGGAGCCGAGGAGTTTTGAACAAAAATAATCTAATGAAATTCTTTGAAGAATTAAATACTCTTAAAGTTAAAGAGATTATCATGTTTACATTTCCATACTGTAATGAAATGTCAAAGACAGAAAATGATACTAGATATAATTTAAATCTGACCATGTACAAGTTGTGTACATATAATTATAGTAATAAGTTTAGGCTAATTGACATTAACAATTATGTTAATAAGAATAAGTATTATTTTCCTATTATTTCTATGACTAAAGGTAAGTTTTACCTTTCTAATTATTGTAAGAGACAAATAGCTCTGTCGCTATCCTATTGTTTTGATATATCTGCCAAAAATTTGGCAAATAACTGTGCTCCTATTGAGCAGTCTATTATGAACTCGGAATTGGTTCCAATTTTAACCAATAATTTAAATTAAATGATAAGACAAAAGAGTGCCATATCTCTGGCAAATTAGTTTCTAATAAATTAATTGAAAATTGTAATAATAATAGAAAACTCATCCACCTGGTTCATCAAAATATTCAGTGTATTAGAGCAAAAGATTTGCAGATTGAACTTTTTTTAAATGAATTTAATATTGATATTCTATGTATAACTGAACATTGGTTAAAAAGTAATGAAGTGGTGCCTCAGTTTAATAATCACCAGGTGGCTAGTTCGTTTAACAGACTTAGTTCCATACATGGTGGGTCATTAATTATTTTAAATAAACAATTAAAATTTAAGGAACGTAAGGACATTGTTTCTCTATCTGTTGAACGGACTATAGAATTGAGTGCTATTGAATTAGATAAATTTATTGTTGTGTGTGTGTACAGGCCGCCTTTAAGTAATTTTGAGCAATTTGAAAGTGTAATGGAATCTGTGCTTCATAAAATATCAGTTTGCGGTAAGAAGTTACTTATATGCGGCGACTTTAATGTAAACCTTTTAGAAAATTCAACAACAAGTACAAGATTGTTGAATCTATTTAAGTCTTCTGAACTCAACCACATTTTTATGGAGCCTACTCGTATCAGTGCAACTAGTGCGACTTGTATCGATAACATTTTCACTGATATTTTTCCTGTTAACAAAAAAGTAATCAGTAATTTAGAGTCAGATCATTTAGGTCAATTAATAACGTTTGAGACTATCAGGAAAAATAACATTAGAAAACAAATTACTTTTGTGCCAGTAACCACAAGCCGTGTTGAACGAATGAAAGAAATTTAAGATTGATTGTAATAAAGCTAAGCGCGATTATTTGTCCCAAAAAATTAAAAATAGTTCCGACATCATTAAATCAACCTGGAAAGTGATTAATGCGGAGACTGGTCGATCAAAGCATAGATTCCACGATCCTAAATTAAAAATTAATGGCAAAATTATAGAGTCAAGTTTAGAAGTAGCAACAGAATTTGAGCACTTTTTCACCGATATACCAGTCTCCATAACTAAGGATTTAAATTCATCACCTTCGTCTGCCACTATATTATTAAGAGATAACGTCCCTATGTGTAGTAACGACTTTAATTTTGAACATATTCAAATCTCAGATGTAATAAAGGCATTTAAATCCATCAATGTCAAGAAAACTTCTGACCTCTGGGGAGTCTCTGTTCATGTCGTCAAATCCCTTATTGAAATCGTAGCACCTGAATTGGTAGTAATATTTAATCATTGTGTTGATTGTGGTGAGTTTCCTGATCTTATGAAACATAGTAAAGTAACTCCTTTATTCAAATCCGGTAGCACTTCAGACCCCACTAATTTTAGACCTATATCTGTGCTACCAACGTTTAGCAAAATTTTTGAAAAAATAGTTTTATCGCAATTAATTAAGCACTTTAACGTAAACAATTTAATGCATAACAAGCAATTTGGTTTTACTCGGGGGCGCTCAACATCTGACGCTGGTGTCGAATTAATTAAACAAATATTTGATGCCTGGGAGGAATCACGGGATGCTTTAGGTATCTTCTGTGATTTGTCCAAGGCCTTCGACTGCGTTTGTCATGAAACATTGATCAGGAAGCTAGACCATTATGGAGTTAGAGGATCAGCATTAAATTTACTGGAATCTTATTGACGCGGTAGAATACAAAGGGTTGATGTGAATGGACAGCGATCGCCGGGGTCATTGGTCTCCACGGGTGTACCACAGGGATCTATATTGGGGCCTTTCCTTTTCCTTATCTACATAAATGACTTGCCACATCTCATAGAGACCCACCATGACATAGTATTGTTTGCAGACGACACCTCACTTATTTTTAAAGTCAAACGACAGCAACAAGCTTGCAATGATGTAAACAATGCTATTTCTAAAGTAGTAAACTGGTTTAATATGAATAACTTAATGTTGAATGAGAAAAAAACTAAATGTATTAAATTTGTTACAAGTAACGTAAAGCATCAACAGGCTAGTATATTTGTGAAAGGTGAGGAATTGGAAATAGTTGAAAGTACAGTCTTTCTTGGTATAACACTAGACTCTAAGCTTCAGTGGGGTCCTCACATATCTAATCTCTCGAATAAACTGAGTTCTGCAGCTTTTGCAGTGAGCAAGATCCGTCAATTAACTGACGTCGATACAGCTCGGTTAGTATATTTTAGTTATTTTCATAGCATTATGTCGTATGGCATTTTATTATGGGGCAGTGCTGCCAATTCAGAGACTAACACTATTTTTGTTCTGCAGAAGAGGGCTATTCGAGCGATATATAAAATGAGCCCTAGAGACTCACTTAGAGATAAGTTTAAGGTTATTAATATAATGACATTGTATTCTCAATACATCTATGAGAATATTATGTATGTACATAAAAATATTAGCAATTTTAGGAAAAATAGTGACATACATAATATTAATACTAGAAACAAACATAAGCTCGCAGTACCCGCCACTCGGCTCCATAAAATAAGGAAATCATTCATGGGTAATTGTGTAAGATTTTATAATAAACTTCCAGTAAATGTTACTGAATTTTCAGTCAATAAATTTAAGAATTTTGTAAAGCGTAAACTTATATCTAAAGCTTATTATAGTACACAAGACTACATGAATGATAAAACACCGTGGGAGTAATTTAGGATTTAATTATTAATTTGTTAAAGTCATGACATTCAATTACGATAATTTACGCTTGGAGACCTTATACATCTCCAAACGTGCATTATATAATGTTATTATTATATACATATTCGGAGAGAAACCTTTACTTCTCTATAAATTTTTACTTATAAATGTTCTGACTTTTTAGAGACTTTACATCTCTTGTTATTATTATTCTATTTCAATTTATTTAAAATCAATTTTATGTTTGTTTTTTTAATGCATGTTAGTTGTAAGATGTACCATGATTGATTGAAAAAATAATTCCCGCCAAGTTTCTTACCGGTTCTTCTTGGGTCAGCGGTGTAGGGTTCGAACCGGAAGTAGTTTCAATACCTAGACGATTCAAAAGAGTTTGTTGCTATTCCAATTTGAATAAAGAATTATTTGACTTTGACTTTGACTTTGAAGTTTGTCCGATGAATAAACAAACTGTATACGAATTCTAGACATACTTTTTTCATTAAAGCCTAAAATCATTGACAATTTGGAGGTCTTCTATTTCGCTCATTTGTAGATCGAGTCCCAAAACTACACAAACGATCTTAATCGGCTTTCGCCGTACGAGTGGTTTAACAGTCAAAGCAATGTTCGTCTAATGAGCACGATGTGTTTCGAAATAGGAGTGTAAGAAAACACATTCATTTCCATCGATATTTCATACGTTTTGGTTACATGATCTCGACGTTTTGTATGGAGAAGGCTACGAACAAATAAAACATGGAAGCCGCACGCCATACTAAATTGCCTTTCAAAAACGATCCTAAATTTTAGTTGATAAGTGTCACTGAATTTCAATGTTATCCTATAAAAATTTTAACCGCCGTTTGAAAATAGTTATTGATTGATCCATCAAAGTTTTTATTGGCTATATTCTATAAACATTTGTCAAAGATTTTGCGTCGAAATATGCGCGGTGTTAAGAAAAGTGCTATGTCCTGCCCATCTTGGCACAATTTAACAATTGTTTCTGGGGGCATTTTTGAGCTGGCGTCCATGTCGCAGGGAAAAGGGATTAATTTTCGCGATTGGTCCCATACTAGAAGTTATCCAGTATGACTTACATGTATATACGAGTAAGGAGTGTGCGAGGTTAGTAGTGATTCAGGAAAGACCCTGTATATGGCCAAATGTGGGTTGCGCGGACAAACCCATACGCGCTCCCATTGAGGGTCCAGGTTGGAATTTCGAGCTTTTCAATGTGTCAGTCTTTAGTAAAAGTTCTCAAACAATTCTACATTCAACCTCTAATTTGTAAAAGTAAGCACTCAAAAGTTATATTCGGTTAAAGGTGGACCCTCAGTCGTGACTGTCAGGTATCCATATTTTAATCATCTATTTCAAATTTTCAACTGCTGTTAATTAGTATTTTTAGTAAAAGATTTTGAAAATTATTTTCATTCAATGACGCCTATCTTCTAACTCAATGTGGTCCCTCAATTGATCGTCTTTACATTCAGAGACACATCACATTAAGAGAGAACAATAACTATTATTTAAAATATAGGTAAGACTGACGTGAGGTTGTTATTTCACTGAAAATTTATCTCGACTTATAGAGTTTGACCACACAACCCTAAATATGTATGTCTTCTTCTTTGGCGTTACACTCTTGACAGAGTGGTCGTGGCCATCACGTAGGTCGTGTTGCCTGATGTACAATGCGACGCCATTCCTTACGAACTGCCGCGCTTCTAGTGCATTTATGCAGTGGAGCATCCACGGTAGCCTTTACTCTGTCTGTCCACTTCATCGGTGAACGTCGTCGTCGGGTGCTCTCGACTCCTCCCTGCACAATCAGTGTCCAAAGAAAGTAAGAATGCGAGCACAGACTATGTTTGATAATCTCTGTTCGATGTCTAACTCTCGAAGTATGGACTCGTTAGTTCTGAATTCCGTCCACGATATGATTGTATGTATGCAGTGAAGCATCCACGGTGGCCTTTACTCCGTCTGGTCACCTCATCGGTAAACGTCCTCGTCGGGTGCTCTCGACTCGTCCCTGCACAATCTGGTATTGGAAAGATTCGCTACCGCTCCGCGATACGTGTCCAAAGAAAGTAAGAATGCGAGCTCAGACTTTGTTTGATAACCTCGGTTCGATGCCTAGCTCTCGAAGTATTGGACTCGTTAGTTCTGAATTCCGTCCACGATATGATTGTATGTATGCAGTGGAGTATCCACGGTGGCCTTTACTCCGTCTGTCCACCTCATCGGTGAACGTCCTCGTCGGGTGCTCTCGACTCATCCCTGCACCATCAGGCGCTGGATAGATTTGCTACCGCGACCCGATACGTGTCCAAAGAAAGTAAGAACCAGAGCACAGACTTTGTTTGATAACCTCTGTTCGATGCCTAGCTCTCGAAGTACGGACTCGTTAGTTCTGAATTCCGTCCACGATATGTACGTACATTTGTACAATGCACACAAAAAATATTCACCGAATCGGAACATGAATCTCGTTCGCAGATAGAACCAATCGCATGAGAACGGAGCCCAATTTAACTTAACCACTTGTTCGGGCGCTCCGTGGAGGCGGAAATTGAAATTGTGAATGCAGGTAATGATGGAATTTGAGGATTTGCGCGTGAATATTAAGGGATGCATAGGAGGAATGGGATAAAAAGTAAATTAGTATGGTTGACAGTTTTTGCCAAACTGCATTACAGTTTGTTGGCGCGGCCCTCCAAACTAAACTACAATAACAATTGAACTCAGGTACAGGCACACCCACACCACTTGCTGCGTCCGGTCGTCACGAAGTAGCATACGACGTAGATAGTATGTTTAGTTACAACTTGGGATACTAGGATAGCTAGGTTTGCTTGGATGAGTTGATGGTCCAACTCTAAGGTCCAGCCCATTCTAAGATTAGGCCATTAAGTTATGTTAGAAGTGTCAAAAATGTATAAACTTAACCAATTAGGCCCGTGTTAGTTGGTTAACCCTATATTATCATATTTAGATAATATAAGCCTAATAAAAACCTAACAATATACTGCCAGAAACCCTTCAGCCGCCTAGCCCAGTTTCATCTCCGTAATCACTTTCTTCTACAGAGCGGGAAATAGGCTACGAGCGTAGCACGTATTTCGTAGATGCCGCACCACATGTGCTACGAGTCTACGAAATGCTTACTTGTAAAATATCGGGATCCGGCCTGTAGACACAATAAAATTGGTTACCTACTTACATCGAACTGAAGGCAGAGGAGGCAGAAGAAGGCTTGAGTCCTTGTGTTTTTTTTTTCGGAAATACATGCATATTTTTTGGGTTATAATATTGATACTTACTAACAACTTTAGAGTTTCAAAATTAATATATATGTTTTTTATTCAATGTTACCAAATCGGAAATTCCAAGCGAAAGCGAACCATACATTTCTAAATATTTGGGTCATTGTCAGTTCGAAAAACAAAAGTTATCCACTCAGTGGTCAAAAGTTAACAGCTTTTATAAATCTATGTTACGATTTGATTGCATAGGGCTATAGACCGGTGCAACCTAGTTGTAACTACCGTCAATTATTTTATCCCAAAATTAGTACAGGAATTTCTTAACTTTAGGTATGTCCACCGAAAATACGATGACCTAAATCGGACAATGACCCATTTATGATTATCACAAGACCAATCCAGTGAAACTAAAGTCACAACGAAGAGCAGAAACACGCTGATAATCCTATTAAGCTTGTCAGAACACCAAAGGTCAAAATTCGAAATTAATTACTTAGTTCTTCAAAAGAGGAGTGTACAAGTTCTTATTGGGTCGGCAACGCGCATGTGACACCCCTGGGGTTGCAAGCGCCCATAGGCTACGGTGACTGCTTTCCATCAGGCGGGCCGTATGCTTGTTTGCCACCGACGTGGTATAAAAAAAAAAAAAATTTTTACTTCCAATTCGGTTACTCAATCATAGGAACCAAAGAGACGTCAATAAGAATCAACGTGTCGACCAGCAATCCGCTAAAACGTCTTCCAAGATTTATTCTCAATCTTTCACAGTAAAAGTTTAACGCCTTTGCCGTCTCCGTGACACCTTAGAGACACATTTCACTCGGCTTTGTACATTATTAATATTATCCATTACTTTACCTACTTTCGTAATGGAAAATTGTAATGCTCAAAGCCTTTAATATACTACATTGAAATAAACATCAGTTTTACATCGGTATTTATTTTTATTGCAGAGATAACGATCGTGCTTGCAGCGTATACAGTCTACAGCAAAAATATACTTACGGTTATGGTGTAATAGTAGATTACATGCCAAGGCCATTTAAGTGGGAAATGTCTCGGATGACGCGTACTAATGTGGTTCAGTTTAGGTCGAAAGAAAGGGACAAGGCTATACGAGTCGTATATCACTGTCGCTTTCCCTGAACCTTCTTCTGAATTGATCTATCTGAATGATCGTTTTGAATTTATGACCCTTTATTAACTAAATTTCAAATTTCAGGAGGTGTTATTTAAATACATACAGAAAACCATGTAGTATATTTTATGAGAATTTTGAAGATAATAAAATTTTATAGAGACTGTTTGCCCGACACCGGGTACGTAATTTTTGGTAATTAAAAATTCTTTACTGGAATTCCATTCTGAATATTTCACTTTATTACAAGTTAACACAGAACACACTTCTCTTAATGTTCTCGGTCTATCAGAAATACCAGGATTTAATTATTTGGCAAAAAATGTATTTCAATAATTTATAATTTGTGAGAGCTTTAGTAAAAACGTCTCGCTTTGTGGCTTACCTAACCGTAAGGATAAATATGACTTGAACCTTTATACGAATTAAATGTCTAAGCACCTTTGTGGCAAAGCAGGACGTATTTACTAAACCGCTCACACTTATATACATTTTCATTAAATAGATACGGTAATTGGTACCAATTTAAAATATACTTATGGCTTGTGTCACGATTCCCGTATAAATCGCATCTTCATTAATAAACCGAAATAACTCAAAATTTGGGGATCTTGTGATTTTAAGATAATACAAAATAACGCAGAGATGCGCATGGGATGATTTCAACAATCGTCGAAATCTCACCGGTAAACGAAAAAGTAGACAATACTCGTTTAAATTAAGAAAAGTAATTCATAAAACTTTTAACGCGACTTCCCAAAACTATGGAATTTTGAGTTATTTCGGTTTCTAAATGAAGGTGCAAAATATACAATCATGACTTTCCTTTTCCCAGGCATATAACAGAAAAGAAAAGGGAACATTTATCCGACATATATATTTTATTCGGAATGGCGGAACAGGACCTAAGGATGTTTTTTATTGTTTCGCAATATCATTGTTTTAAATTGTTCGTTAACATTTACTACCTATATGTATTTACTTTCATAAGTACGTAGATCACTTATTTAGAATTTAGTATAATTATGTATACATAACATTTTATGTAGAGACCAATTTCAATGAAAAATGCTTATTTTGAAACCATTATTTAGGTTTCATGTTTTTGCTGTAGGTATTTTATATTAAAATATACAATTTTCTGTATCTACGTGACTTTTGTTTCAATTACCTACGCCATATTTTTTTATTGATTCAATAGTTCAAAGCTCGCTTTTGATATAAACATTCAATTATAAAAGCAACTAGGGTACGTGTAGCGACGGAGTTCCAAGTAAAAATCGGGCTTCATTCCACCGAGGAGAAACATCTAAAGAATTTCAATAAGAATAAACCTCCGAAGCAAACAAATGCTCAAACGAACTGAAAATATTTGCTCAGCGTATAGTAGCATTTTGCTATATTTTAACCGTATTGTACCTATTGAAGCCAATAATTCTACTAAAGTCAAAACAACCTAATAATTTATCAAAGAAATTTATACTTTAAAGAACATTATTATAAGGTTTGAGTCTTTGTAAAAATGTTTAGTTGGTAGTGCGATTTTGGCTCAAAGATATCCGTTGCTGTTATAGGAGAGGTCTTGACATTGACGATGAGGGTTGAATAAAACCCTTAGGTATTGTTACCCAGTGACCGTGGCATAAATCACTTTTGGCAAGATTTCGACATGCACTTTTAATGCCTCCAATGGGAAATATATTTTTCTCGAAGCGATAAAACCAGTATGACCCAGCCACGACATTGGTCTAAGGCGACCGGCTTAGCGGAAAACCATACGTGCGAAAGGGAGTTCCCATATCGGCATCCCGCTCCAACTCATGGATTCGCTCGCCCTCGGTCGCCTTAGACCAATGTCGTGGGCGGGCCTTTTAGAGTCACCCGTAGCCTAGTGGTGTGGTGACCATACAGTACATAGCTGAAGGATTGTGTATCGAATTGTAAGTGTCTAGGTTTTTAGATGACCATACCTAAAAACCTAAGCCGTGTTTCGCACTTTTGTAGCCATAGTACAAGTATGCATTTTGTTAAGTTTAAGGCAGTTTAATTATCCTTAAATAAGTATTTAATTTAGCCATTCATATTGGAGTTTAAGTACGAGTAACTCACTTCGTGTAGATGGCATTTGAAATAATTGCAATAGTGCCGAAATATCGGGTGCTCGATTATCCAAATTTGCAATAGTTTACTAATAATGTGACTTTATTTTTATCATAGTGATAAATGATTAGGGTTACTCTCTAGTTAGAAGCATACTCATTTTTTATGGTAACAACCACGATGTTTAATACAAGCAGTTAGATATATTTTAACAACTGACTGTACCGATGAGAATATAGAAAAAATACGATATTATAAAAATTACCAATTGGTGATACAGCAAAAAAAATGCTTTCTCATGCGTGACTTAGCAAGAATTTAAGTAATAATATTCTTACCCAAAGAATGGTTACATGAGAATACACACAGTTAGAAAACATGTGTGGCGCTTTATAAATATCTATTTTTATAATAAATTACGTTCATCTGGTTTAATTTTCTTTACAAATTGAATACATACGGATAATATAAATAAAGCGGAATGACGTGGGCAATCAGATCCCCAAAATACTAACACAGAATCCTACTGATTCCATTGTAACAAAGGATATGTAGGCGTAAAATCGATGATCCCATCAATAGAGCGGACTTGCTATACCCCTACGAAAGACACGTTTTCCCTTAATGGTTTCAATTTGACGTAAAGTGTCTTCCCAACAAAATCAGGCGGGAACGAGGTCACCTCACTAACGCTGTTTTCAGACGCTGATTCAATAAAGAAAAAGTGGAAGTACTTTTAGAGACACATCAGTTTGAGCGTTCGCTGGAGGTTTATTGAAGCGGGATTTACGTTTATATCGTTTATTTTAAGTTTGTTTTGTTTTACGGATAGAATCGTTGCTGTTGATTTGATTGGAATTCCGAATGTTCGGGATTTTTTTTATCCCAATGATAATATAATTAATTAATTAATTACTATTGAAACTGCCGCGAGTGTCGCGGAATCACTTCACGTGATCTTCACTAATATAGTCAAAGTAAAATAGACTATGTAGTTACAATTTACAATACAATAAAAAAGTTTTGACTTTCTGTCTGATAAGTTACCTACTACTTATTCCGGGCGCTAGTAGACTACGAGAATAAGTAAGCAAATCCAAGAACTTGCATTTCAACAATTTCTTTCGACACAATCTTGGTCTTATCACCAATTTAAAACCTTGAGTTTACATACATTTACAGTAAAAATTATTGATATTTAAGTAAAAACGTAAACATTAATGTACCAACATGTTTCTCGATATGTGTTAAATTAGACAACAATTAGTACATTACTATGTATAATGCTTTTCTCAAACATGCAATGACCTGAAACAAAAAATGTATCTTCTTTCTAAGAAATTATAATTCAACTACCTAACTAAGTCTTTGAAACACAACAAAAGTCAAATACGACACCGACAACTCATTTTTTTTAAACTTTGCTTTTTTTGAAAGGTGCAAATTTTTACTTTTAAAAAGCGGTATCAGACGACGCGGTCAGTTGGGCAAAAAAGAGGCACTAGGCCGGCAACGAGGTACTTCCCGGCCGCTATTTAGGCACGTAACTACAAAATTTTATTGCATGTTTAAGAAATTGCTATTAAAAGTCAGTCATATTTTTATTTTATTTTTAGGGTTCCGTAGCCAAAATGGCAATAACGGAACCCTTATAGATTCGTCATGTCCGTCTGTCCGTCTGTCCGTCTGTCCGTCTGTCACAGCCGATTTACTCGAAAACTATAAATGCTACAGTAACGAAATTTGGTAAGGATATGCGTTGTATAAACCGCTACAGGATTATGATACTAAATTGTAAAAAAAATCATTGGGGTGGGGGCCCTCCATACATGTAACTGAGGGAAAGAACATTTTTTTTAGTTGTATATAAGCGTGTGGGGTATTAATAGAAAGGTCTTTGAAAAGGACATGAAGGTTTATAAATCACATTTTTATTTAAGCAAATCGTTTTCGAGATATCAGCTCTCAAAGTCTGAAAAATGTGTCCCCCCCCCTCTATTTTTTAAACTACGCGATATAAAATTCTAAAAAAAATATATGTTATGCCCATTAATAAACTCTATCAACGATTTTTGGTTTGATTAAATTACCTCTTATAGTTTTTGAGGTAGGTTGATTTAACTATATTTTTTTATAATGAATTGATAATGGTACGGAACCCTTTGCGCGCGAGTCCGACTCGCACTTGGCCGGTTTTTTTAGTTTTCTACTGGCGTACGGAATACTTAGACACAGTAATCCCTTTGTTGCCATATTATAACAAATAGCGTTCAATAGGGATGAACCCTTATCAGTTCTAATCCAGGCAATGAATTGGTCTTCAGTAGTAACTGTCATATTGCCTAATCCCAACAGAATATACTGTTACCGATTTCTAGTGTCCTTGTATAGTTCGTACGAACAATAAAAAATGGAAGCCGCACGCCATACTAAATTGCCTTCAAAATCGGTCCTGAATTTTAGTTGACAAGTGTCACCCCCTCTTCAATGCATCACGGTAATGAATTTCAATATCAACCTATAAAAACTTAAACCACCATTTAAAATTAGTTGTGATTGGTCCGTCAAACTTTTAATAGGCCATATTCAGGCCATATTCTATAAACATTTGTCAAAGATGTTGCGCCGAATTATGCGCGGTGTTAAGAAATGTGCTATGTCCTGCCCATCTTGGCACAATAGAAACAACTGTTTTTGGGGGCATTTTGAGCTGGCGTTAGACGTCCATAATTATGGTCGCAGTATGGTTCATATTCCTACCCGTAACTATAGTTATGGTGACGCTACCGAGCTTGTGTAGTTTTTGATATCGGACCTGCCAACCGCGAAAAATAGCCAAAGGATGGTTTATTCATAAATGACTCAGACCATAAATAATTAATATACCTCGTGGACTTCACTAATTACGTTCATGGGTTGTGTAAATATACCGTTTACCTAAAGGGTATCTTATCAGTAACTTATTCGAATCGAAAAATTGGTAGACGATTTTTTCCCAATAATCAAAACATCAACAAAACCATAAATAAATATACTACCCTTAAAATATGGTAAAGGATGGTAAAGGTATATGTATATATATATATATATTGTACAGGATGGTCCAAACCTTGACGTCAAAAATTTTTTTTTAGGTTCCCTACGTCATGGGCTATCAGAATATACCCCATGTATGTTAGCCGATTTTTTGTAGTTTTCGAGTTATGAATTTTTGAAAAATTTTTTTTGAGAAATTCTGGAATGAAGAAATTTATTGATTAAAAAAAAGTAATTGGGTTTTTTTAAATATTTTATTTTTGTAAAAGTATTACTACAAATAAAGCATTTACTGACAAAAAAAATTAGCGTCCTCACTTTGATACAAGTAGGATAAAAAATACCAAATTCAAAATTTTACGTTAAAAACGCATCAAAATAGCATTAATGTACGTAAATAAAAAAAATAAAACAAATCCCAGGGCTTTTTAGGACTTTTCATAGCATATCGTGGTTCTAAAATCCTTGGAGCCGCTATGTGTAAAATGTTCGAAGTCAAAGTATATAATATTAAATATAATGATTTATACCTACTGTCACAGCGTTACTGAGTCAATTTTAATCGAACGTAATTAATTTTAAAAATCGAACTTGATTTCATAAAAAGTGCATACGAAATTAGTTATATCAGAAACCACAAAAAAATAGACAATTAGGTTCAAGACAAACTAGAAAAAGACTTAGATCGGAAATAGCGATGAAAATGGCGAAAGTATCATGTTGTTATACTCGAAAGTTTCGAATCTTTCGTATAAATTACATTGTATTGTTTATTAAATGTTTTGGAGTTGTATATTTTAAGTAGTACAGTGGCACATGTATTTGTATGTAAATTAGGTTCAGAAACCGCGAAAGCCTAGGACTACCTCCGGCTTTGGTAAGCTCGGAATTTTCTGTGTTACAACTGCAAAAACTCCTAAGGTGAAATAAAATCCAAAATAACGAAAAACGCGCAGTTTTTCAACAAAGGCGAAAATACTAAAAAAAACTAATTTTGCAGTTTTTTACGACGTTCCTTATTGCCCTTTGGATTAAAATAAAACATAAAAATATAGGTTTAAATCGTGTTTTGCATTTTTACCAAAAAACTGTAAAAAATCTCTTAGTATACATAAGATTCTTCATTGTGGAATAATGTGCACGATTGACCTGTTAACTTTATGGCGATGTATGTATTGTATTTGCAATATAGGAGAAGTATAATTTTATGATCTTACTGGATGGAATAAATTGCCCTTCTCCGTCATAGAACTGGTATGTTATAGTATGTATTAATATTAGCTGTGCTAAGCAGCATAATAACGTATATTTTTTGCTAAAGGCAGAAAACATATTTCAGGATATTATCTATTTCACATAATAAATGAGTACCATAAATATAGGAATGAGAGTAATATGTATTTGTTGATCCAAGTCCGATGCCAAGTTTATCTTATATTCGAGATGCGCAAATTGAAACGACTGCGATATGATCTTGTGATATAGTTAGCAAATTAGTTTCTGACTGTTACATAATATAAATAATTATGGTTACGATATTCTTATACATTCTGAAACGTGGTCGCTTACAATGGGCCTCATAAGAAGGCTCAAAGTCACCCAAAGGGCAATGGAGAGGGCTATGCTAGGAGCCTCTCTGCGAGATTGGATTAAAAATGAGACGATCCGCCGCAGAACCAAAGTAACCGAAATAGCTCTCCGAATCGCTAAACTGAAGTGGCAGTGGGCGGGGCACATTGCGCGTAGAACCGACGGCCGTTGGGGCGGGAAGGTTCTCGAGTGGCGGTCACGTACTGGAAGGCGTAGCGTGGGTAGGCCCCCCACAAGGTGGACTGATGACCTGGTGAAGGTCGCAGGAGTCCGCTCGATGCGGGTGGCGCAGGTCCGGTCATTGTGGCAATCTTTGAGGGAGGCCTATGTTCAGCAGTGGACGTCTTTCGGCTTATATGATGATGGTGATGCTTCTTATACATTCACCGATGTATAGAATTTGGATTAGGCACCCGTCGCTATAGTTACACCGTAATGTGATCTTGAAATGACCACCGGTTTGAATTTAAGAGTCCGCAGCAAGCTATGCTCAACTCCACGCTGAGATCGCAATAACGGTCACTGCGTGTTATTGTTATTAGACGGAGGTAAAATCCATGATGATTTTTGGTTTAAGACACTCGCTGGTAAGCGCGCCAAGCGTCATCAGCGCGGTACGGGTTCGCCACAGGCCCACTACATCTGTCAGAGTTGTGGTCGTGTTTGTCGCTCCCGTATTGGCCTACACAGCCACGAGACACGCTGTCTCCCCTCCTAACACTGCTTGTATGGTCTGATATAATAGACTTTCAAGGCCAAATGATGTTATTGTTTAATCTAGAGTGTGGTAGAGCGCTAAAATAAAGTAAGAGTGTGCTAGCTGCTCGTCTGTCCACCGTTCCCCAACGCAAGAGTGTCAAATTATTTAAAAGTTGAAAATACGAGAAATCAGGAATCTATCGAAAGTGGAATGTAAAATAATACAATCAATTACAGGAATAAAAGGCTCTTAAACAGTATCAGTTACATAGGACTTAGAAATAAATTCCAAGACTACTCAGCGCCTCAGGGAATTATCGAAATTGCCGTATTGTATACCATCACCATCAGCTTTATCTCTTTTGGCGATTGAAATCGTAAGGCATAGCGCCATTTCTTTTACATTGATAAAACCAAGCAAGAATAAGAGATATGCTTTTAGGATGACAAATAGCCTTTTGTCGGCGGCCACATATAATCGTGGATATCTAAAGCGAGTTCAAAAATGCCCCCAAAAATAACTGTGCAATTGAGGCTTTTCATATGTAACTTGAGCATTTTCTCGTGGAAGCCATAATTTTGGTGGAGTGGAGTGGACCTGATGTTGAAGACCATGGAGGGCAAAGAGGAACAGCGTAATTGTTTCCGGTTCTAGTTAGTTAGTACATGAACTCAAAATACTATTCTCGCATTCAGATCTTGTTTAGACGGATATGTCCAATCATCACAGGCGAGGCAATTATCGCCTCTTCTCGTGCGATATCGTACAAATAGTTTACAAGATACGATATTTTTTCTCGTGCTACGATAATTGCATGATCGAGGCGAGAAACTCGCACCGTCTAAATGGGGCTTTACTTTCCAACTTATGGTACGGCTACAGGTTATAACTGAGACCTGTCAGAGCTATAAACCCCAGTATTTCAAGAAGCACCTAATCTTGTCTGAGCAAAGTATCCCCGCGTCTAGCGAGAATACTACGACTTGGCATTAGAGGGTACTCGCTGGGAAAACTCGGTAAAATGCACTTAGGAGTAGTTACCCGGGCTTAAAATAATATAGAGTAGGTAGGTACCATTTTTTTCGACGTGCCCGTTTTACATTGTATGTTTTTATAGTACATGTTTCGATGTTGCCAAGCTAGGTACTGTTTTTTTATGTTGGACTTTCTACAATATTAAAATATCTAAGGTGGTTTAAAACTTTTATGTATGTATTTGGTAACGGGTACGGTTGGGTCTAAAAATATATTAACGATTTTGATCCTTGTGCCATGAGCATACGTTTCGAATTGTATACATATTTTTAGACGTCACTGAGCTTCCTCATTTGGGTTCTGCGTCCGTATTCTGTCAGCCAGCAGAAAATGAAAAAAATGTGTGCAAATATGGCTGACTTTCAATGGCATTTGTTGTCTCTTGATAAGCGTGAAACACTTCAATAGATTATTTTTACATTAATATTAATAAAAATCAATATTTTTATACAGAAATGTGTGTAAACATTTTTAAGTTTGTGATAAGGTCAAAATTGTATTCCGAAAGTTCGTGATTATGAAATAAGGCGTTGTTATTGGTTTTGTTAACTTTTTTTTCGTTTTCTACTGACGCATTGAATACGTACGTTTATTTTGGACATTGTTTAAAGATCATACCCATATACCAGAGAAGATACATCAAATATTGTTTCAGTTTATACCTAGGTATACAGTTTTACTTTTTTCGCCGGTACAATAAATTCTACCATATCTTTTCCATATTTTCTATGCCAGATCTCATTTATCAAATAAAATTAACACTTTTTTACTTTTATTAATTTATCTTCCGTGCATAATGTAACATAATGGGCGCACTAATTACAAGGCGTCAACGGTGCGGTATGAGATGACGAAGGCGCGAGAAGGGGTGATCCAACCCGCCATGCCGCTCGCGATGACATTTTAAACAAACAGTTGACAGTTCGTGCGTTTTGCTAGTCGATGCAGGTCGATAGATTCGACACGTCCACATTTCTTGTTAGATTTGCGGATAAGTTCAAACATTGGTATTTTAGTTTTTCAATGCTAGTATTTTGTATTTTGAACTATTATATTATAAATATTTATTAATCAACCTCATATAGAATCAATGACAAGTCTCAAATCCACAGCGCACACTTCGTCAAGTGGGAACAAAAAATTAATAATAATAATTAAGCAGCACAAAACAAACAATAAAGCAATCCGCAACAGGCTTCGTCATAATCCCTTAAACTCAAAATTACAAACTACCGCTCCGAATCGTATCCGCCCAAACGTTCCCATCACGCCTGCAGCGTTACCGCGCTGTATACTCGTAGCTAACGAAATACGCTGCACCAAATACGACCCGGAGCGCGGATCACAGCCCCTGTCTCTAAGGCGGCGACCAACCTCCTTTATTGACTACTATTACGTATGTTGATTTATTGTACTGGTGAAAAAGTAACCCTGTGTTTGCCTAACCCAACCTAACCTTGCTCTGTCTCTGGCATTTCCATTTTCACTATCTGTATTATTGTTAGCACCTTTCAGACAGTTTTCCAATCATTGATTTAGAATATATAAGTGGATCCCCAAACAGCTCAAAAAAATGGCCCCAAAAAATGGGCTGCAGAAGTAAATATTGCGGTCCTTTTGCTCCGCTATTCAGTTCTGACAGTTGACATTTGGTCACCTTACGGTATAGCATCATTATTCCTTAAACATAAAAAGTTTCTACTATTTTGCGGTGTTGTTCGCAAATTTGACACTTATTGCTCACTTCACAAAGTTTTTTATTCTTTGAGTTTTTTATTATAGTTTATTGTAAGTGAGCGTTATTAGCTTCAACTGAAACATGATAGAAATGACTTTTAGTGCCACTTTTCTTGGTTTTTTTGTTTGGCTCTGTGCGTCCATTTATTATTTAATGTCATTGTTTCCAATACATGTCATTTCTCTTATTTAAGTACTTAGGTACTAGACTACCAAAATTTCCATACCTACTTTCTACTTTCACAAAAATAAATACGCTTTTATAGGTTAATGGTTTGTGACATAGGCAAATTGATGAATTTAGGGCTTAGAACGCTGATTGTTTGTATAAATTATATATTTTAATGTTATTTCGAATCTTTAAATTTTCTAATGTTTATATCACAATAATGTTATAAAAGAATACCTTATTATACCTCTACATACATAGCACAAAGGTATAATATACCTTTACATAGGTATATATTATATTATAGTATTCGAGTATACGGCATCAAAAGACGGAGGCAACAACTATGACCAAGAAACAAATATTTGTGATAATGATAATTTCTGAATGAATATTTCTGATAATCATACAAAAAAATCCCTCGCTAGGATTCGAACCCGAAACCTCCAGTTTTGTGGATAGCAACACTTAAGAAGTAATAGGCTACAGATAATTATTACTGACAAGTATATTTCGAATGTACACAGAAAACGGCCTATTTTGAAACATAATATTCTTAAATGACACGTGTATTTAGGTACATAATTATAAATACATAGTAAAAATTGGCTTCAATTTCAATCAATCAATTATTTTTATTCGTACGTAAACAGACGCTCTATCAAAAATAGGCACCTACTTTGTCCGGACTTCGAATCGAATCAAAACATGATACTTTACCCAAGCTCTGGCCACTTCTGACGTTTGCAAGTAAAACAGAAGAATAGCGGGACTCGTCCCGACCCATCCAATTTGCAAACTTACGCCTCCGATGCGGTGGAACTTTAATACCAAGAGTATTACGATTGCTTAACGAGTGTGGGGAAGTTAGTTTTCAAGAATTTTAATGCATGATTGAAATAAAAGGACTGCTATTTGCTGAAATATGCTCTATACAAGACCACACCAAGTCCTCAGTACCATCGTCCACACTGTTAGCTATACATTCGTGGACGTAATGTACCTATATTGTAATAAATTCCATACAGTTAAGAGTGTTGCTGTTTGTACATTACAGTAGGTATGTAAAATATAAATTTAGGAAATAAAGGGCGTTTGGTTATTTTTTTTAACTTAAATCGATAAGTAAGTACTTGGTAAGTACCTAATACAAAAACGTACAACAGTATCAGGCATGTTTTTTTATAATCCGCAATTTTTCGAGGATTTGTCTTTGCCACTCTAGTTACTCGTTGGACTTACGAATTTCAAAGTTCGCAGTCACACATTTATCTTTTGTTTATTTGATTGCACTCATGAACAACATATTACATGTGTGACATCCTAATAGGCGTAGTAAATATTAACATTTACTTTCATTGTTACGAAGTTAAATACCTCATACCACCACCGCTAGACTTAGGCCTCTCTCACTAAAGGTGCGTGCAGACCAAAAGAGCATTCGCTGTTCTATCCCCCACTCTACGAAATCTACGAATCACGTTTCGCGTAACGATCGAATTTCGTAGAGTAGGGGATAGAACAGCGAATGCTCTTTTGGTCTGCACGCACCTTAACTATGTGTGAATGCATCAGGACGTATCTAATGCCCATAATCGCCAAGCTGGTGAAACGGGTTGGCGATCGCAGAAATGTTTCCATTATGATGACGCTGCTGCCCATCATATCAATCCTTGACAGATGCATGTGAATCAGTCAATTCTTACTACTCACCGCGAGCTACTAAGCTAAGGGTGGACCAAAAGTCCGTTAACTTTTGAATCGGTAGCTGCGTCGGGTAGCGGCGGCGGGGTAGGGCGGCGGGTTTACGAAATGAAAGAGCGGCCAATGGGAGTTTAGTGCCATGGCGTCCTTCACCGGAGCACAACGTGCGTTCTGCGTACGCGAGTATTACAAAAATAACGATTCTTTGACTATATCGCAACGAAAATATTGCAATCATTACAATATACGGCATAAAAATGAAGCTCCATCGATTCAATTGATTAAAAGTTGGGTTAAGAAATTCGAAAAGACAGGTTCAAAGTTAGGTACAACAATCACGATCCGGCCGACCTAGGACATCAAGAGATCCCGAAAATGTGAAACGTGTAAGAGCGTCTGTTCATGAACAACCCAGACTCTCTACTCGAAAGCGGTCTAGCG
Source organism: Thaumatotibia leucotreta (assembly GCA_025490895.1). Lineage (NCBI taxonomy): Eukaryota > Metazoa > Arthropoda > Insecta > Lepidoptera > Tortricidae > Thaumatotibia > Thaumatotibia leucotreta. The sequence goes on along the minus strand of JALPQI010030445.1, from coordinate 146,019 downwards.
TGTTAAATGTGCTCCTTCGTTACAAAATAAATTTCCTGTTTATGTGTTTTCATAATTAATAAACGGTTTTCATCTGGTGTAATTAGTTTTCATTTTGATTTGGTTTGAAATGTAAAATAACTTATGGTCCACCCGTATAATATTGCTAGGGTAAAAGCACCAATAGATGACTGCCACTCAGAAGTTGACTGATAGGTCTAAAAATGCAAATAATTAAATAAGGAATAATTTTACACGCCCGGGAGTATTTTTCTCACACGCAACAGCACTATATCGCGTCTTCCATGCGAATTCCCAGACAATTAAGCCACGCACGAAGCAGTGAGCGGTCGTCGAATTTGCGCTTCGCGCCAAAATCGCGTTTTCTATGGGATCCTTATTAAGAAAAGCCCTCAAAAATTTAAGCTTTCAATTACGTAAAAAATCGAATATGGGTTTTCTTTCCTTGATTCACTTCAATATAGATTTTAGACTACTATCTCTATTGTGTATATCTTAAATAATAGTTTTTTTTTATTTATTTTATGAGATATTTGCTGGTCAAGTTATGGTTCCAATATTGTGTGTTCGGGCCAAAAGATGAACGACGGTCAACTTTTGGGCAAAGGCTCGTATTTTCAAATGCTTGTGTAAATTATAATAAAATAGCTACATGCAATATTTATATATAAAATTACAATCAGTTTTGTAGTTGATTTTTAGACCAAAAGATGAACGACCCTTTTTTCATGTATCATGTTTTAAAGTAATTTCTTTTTGTATGGAAACGGGATTGTTCAACTCAAGAATCGCTGTCCAAAACGTGAACTAGGAAAATTTACTGGTTCATCTTTTGGGTTGGATTCCAATAAATGAATTCGGATCAATTTAGTTCGTTCATTTCGTTGATGCGGTGTCCAAAACATGAACCAACAGATTTTAATGAACTGTTGAATTTGGGAAAAGTTAAACTTAGAGATCAGATTGTCACACAATGTACACCGTGTTTATATTTCATCAAAAGAAGGTTTTTTATGTTAAATACAATTAATTTATCTAAGAAACTAACGTTTTTATTATGCTCTATTCATCTGTTGGAGTCTTGCCGTTCATATATTGGTCTCGCTATGTTGCAATTAAGTTGGTTCATCTATTGGGGTCTAATTGTTCAGTGATAGGGTACTTTGTTCAACTACTGGGAAATTTGACTCCTTTTTAGGGTTCCGTAGCCAAAATGGCAAAAACGGAACCCTTATAGATTCGTCATGTCCGTCTGTCCGTCTGTCCATCTGTCCGTCTGTCACAACCTATTTACTCGGAAACTATAAATGCAACAGCAACGAAATTTGGTAAGGATATGTGTTGTATAAACCGCTACAGGATTATGATACTAAATTGTAAAAAAAACCATTGGGGTGGGGGCCCTCCATACATGTAACTGAGGGATAGAACATTTTTTTTAGTTGTATATAAGCGTGTGGGGTATTAATAGAAAGGTCTTTGAAAATGATATGAAGGTTTATAAATCTCATTTTGATTTGAGCAAACCGTTTTCGAGATATCAACTCTCAAAGTCTGAAAATGTGTCCCCCCCCCTCTATTTTTTAAACGAAGCGATATAAAATTCTAAAAAAAATATATGTTATGCACATTAATAAACTCTATCAACGATTTTTGGTTTAATTAAATTATCTCCTATAGTTTTTGAGGTAGGTTGATTTAACTGTATTTTTAATAATAAATTGATAATGGTACGGAACCCTTCGCGCGCGAGTTCGACTCGCACTTGGCCGGTTTTTAATATAGTAATTTTTATAAAACTACTGAAGTTTATTACGAGGCACAAAAATAACTTATTCTAAACTCAATTAAATACGGAATCATATAAAAAAATAAAAATTGATGAATATGAGTTCCATCATATAGAAAAAAATATTTAAAGTTGGGAAAGTTGCTTAACTGTTCATCTATTGGTGATTTTACCCTATATACTAACTATCGGCTATAAACACAAACAAAGGATAGGCACTCCCGGGTCTCTTGTGCCTTAGCGTCACCCCGCGTTGTATAACTCATCGGAATAACAATTCAGACTTAAGACAGAGATCCTTTGATTGACGGGACACTGTGTGTAAATGTGGACTGAGGAAATGAAAAGTCGTGCATGCGCTCCATTTTCTTGGAACTGAAAATCCGAGTTCTAAATTACGAGTAAAAGCACCGAACTTTTACCTATTCAAACGATGACATATTCTACTTCAGAGATGTAATTTAGCGTTAAATAAAGTTTTCAAGTTCCACATTCCGATATTTTTTTTGTAGCTTATGGAATGAGCAAATGCCTCCCCTCTCCTCTCATTCTGCTGAGCAAAAGCCTCCCCTCTCTTCCCAGCCAATCGTCCCTATCAACATCCCCCACTCCCTTTCATACGCATCCATGTTGTCTCGACATCTTATCTGTGGCTTTTAACTTTTTTTTTACCATGAATAAATAATTTGAATTTGAATTTGGTCTGCCTCTGCTCCGGTGGCCATCCTGTGGCTCTCAAAATAGTTACTGTAATATAAATTCTTGAGGGACTGCAGTGTGGGACAAAAGGAGTGTACAAATTTAAAAAAAACCGGCCAAGTGCGAGTGTAACATAATTATAGGAGGATATTATCCTCAGCAAATTTCATTACTGTAGCATTTATTGTTACCGAGTAAATCGGTTGTGACAGATGGACAAACGGACAGACCGACATGACGAATCTATGAGTTCCATTTTTGCCATTTTGGCTATGGAGCCCTAAAAAGGGCTGTCAATGCGTAGGTATTTATTTATTATGCTTGAACTGGCAGGCGTTTATAGGGTAGAATAACCGCTTACCATCGGGCGGGTTTGCCAGCGACATGGTATATATAAAAATAGCAAGTATCTTTTCTCCGTCGCATTTTATTTTAAACGCTCGGATTTTTATTACTGTCTCAATATCCTACAGATTGACGGACACTGCGGTTAATAGTGACAGCATGACAGCCTCAGTACCACAAAAGCTGAATTAAAACAGCAAAGACCATTTTATAGCCACTATTACTTACTTCTATATTAGTCTTGACTATAGCTCTCAAACAGCTTATGTGCTACTTGGGAAATTCCAATAAATTACGATGAAAAGTGAATATGCACAATGGAGTTGAGTACCTGCTTTTGTTTCAGGTGGCTTATTATGATCACGCGTTTGTCGTTTGTCGTGCTACTCTTCACTTTCGCTCTTACTTACGAGTACATGTTGAAACAACGGCAACAACGACAAACGATTAAAACATCATACCTCTACAGCACTGGTTGTGGCTTTTAATATTTAAAATACTGACATTCATAAGTGAAATCTAATGTGCCTAAATTGTATGATAATAAATAATTAATTTAATTAAAACTCGTTAGGCAGGTTTGCCTTAACAAAATATAAAATCGGTATTCATAACTCTAAACTAAAAGTAAATAAAATTTAAAATAAAACTAAATTGGCATTAAAACTATTGCTCAATCTACGTCTCTCTTGCTTGTCCAAAAGTCCCCATCACGTTTACGGGAATACCACGCTCGCTCTACGGTGAAGGACGTTTCCTAACTTAACAAGCTGTCCCTTTCCGTCTTATAGAAATATTAATAAGACGGACAGGGACAAACAGAACAGGATGCTTAGACAAGTTGCCAATCGCTTACGCTTAATCGTTAATCGTAAACGAAAGGCAGCTAACTGTCTTCGTCGCACTAATATGAAAGAGTGACAGAGAGGGAAAACTACGTTACGCTACTAAGCGTTAGCGATTGGTAACTTGGCTAAGCATCCTGAAGACGTTTATGAATAAGTTTACTACGTTACTGTAATATAATTTACTACGTGTTTCCAAATGCACCGCCTACAATCTTTTCTGCTTCGCCTTAAGGTTGACTGGTAGAGAATGCCTCATAGCATTAAGTTCGCCTTTTGGACATTAAGCTGTTCTTTTGTGCAATAAAGTCTGTATAAATAATTAAGGGGGTAAGTATACAATGTATGTGCCATGAGTACTTACCTATATCGCAGTTTAACCAACAAATGTCGGGTATATTCCAAGCACCAGAGGAAAATGAAAAAATGTAAGCAGATATGGCTAACTTTCAACAGTATAATTATGTTGTCCACACATATTGTGAAATACGTTCGTAGATTTATTTTTACTCTAATGTAAATAATTTTGACTAAACATGTGATATGGCCAATATTGTACTGTGAAAGTCCGTGATTATGAATGAATATGTAAATGATTTATTTACATAGACAACATAATGGTCCACAATATTATTAGCTATTATTGCTTATATCTAATCTATAAACGAATGTTAGGGATTTAATAATAAATACATAAAAGTGATTTAGTCCTCTGAGACGTTCTCCAAATCAGAGGACAATTTGGCTTATTTGATACCATGCTTAGGATGCTGTTGCTATTCCCGCGCACCCGGCATAGCAGCGAGGCTGTTTTTTTACGCCAGACGGCGTCAAAACTATCCGTGCGCGCGTCGGCGAACATGGACGAGGCGATGCAGTAAAGGTGCGTTCAAACTAAAAGAGCATTCGCTGTTCTAACCTCCCACTCTACGAAATTCGATCGGTACACAAAACGTGATTGGTTGATTTCGTAGAACGGGCGCTAGAACAGCGAATGCTCTTTTGGTTTAAACGCACCTTAACGCGGAAGTTTCAAATCAATTATGAAATAATCCAAGTTTTTATGGTGGTATAGGCAGTTTTCTTTCGTTATCCACTTGCGCACGGAATAAATATATTTTATTTAACATGGAAACTCGGCCCTTGCAAATGCAAATATTCCGTTTCCGCGTTTTGTATACTTGTAAGTTTACTTCATAACAGTGTAAGTTAAAAGAACCCGTTTTTAAACCGTTCCAGGCGTCACCGCTTGAGTCTAGATTAAATTAAATTTTATATGAGATACACTACCCTACAAACTTTTAGAAAGTTCCTGATTTGACTGGTAATGTAAATATTGTAAGGGCAGTATAGTACATTGTGTATTAAGGGCGGTAAATAAGAAATTGTGAACGAGTGTGAAATTAAAGCTTTACTACACACGAGTTCATAATTCGTGTTCCTACCACCCGTGGCACACACAATATTTATCATCACACCTGTGAGGCAAAAAAAGTAAATAAAACAACATATTTTCACAAAACTACTCTAAAATGGTCTACATTTTTTCTCAAAATCAGGCATTTTTTAAATTTATCATTTTTATAACATAAACCCCGGCGCCGCGCTAGTGCGATGTATGATATAGGTTTGTGTCTCAAATTCAAAATCAAATGAACCAATAAACAGAATTTAAAGGCAATAAATAATTGTTTACTAATATTTGTGTCGCGTAAATTCAAACGCGAAAACTCCTAGTCTTTTTTTCTGAGTGCGAAGTTATTTGATTCCGTAAATTTACGTAATCTGTGGCTAGACCGCCATTAGACGCACGCCGTGCACATATTTCGCAATTTCCTGCGCCGCTCGAAACTCCATCTTTTTCACTGTAGCCGCAGTAATCTCGTAAAGCTCTGTTTGCGTCCCCGGAGCGCCGAGAGGCGATTTCTTCCAGTTAACTTATTGAATTTGTGGGGCGGGCACGCGACAACATGAATTGTAGCGAAAAGTTAGGTTAGCATTAACTGATTGGGGAAGCAAAAAGTTTCCCACGTATTTTATTTATTTCGTCTATCGTCGATATTCTTCCAGGCTTAGCCAGACTTACGTAGGTATTTAATGTTACGGCGGTTCACGATTCTCGAAGGCATTATACATACAAGAAAACAGTCGAATTGAGAACCTTCTTCTTTTTTGAAGCCGGTTAATACGCTTGCTCATATTTTATTGCAATTAAAGCTAAGCTGGGGAAATACCTCCACTTTACAGAAAATGGCACTAGCTAGACCAATATCACAGTAGGTAGGTAATAATAGAATATTCTATTTTTACTGATGAGCAATCTCACCAGAACTCAAAGATAGTTAGACCAAAGAAACTAATCCATCATCGTGTCCCTTTTGCGATTGACATAGCAAATCCTCCTGTTTCAAATTGATTGGCAATGCGCATTGATATCTCTGGAGTAGGTTACTAGGCTACTAGCTTGTTACCGGGATATCATCGTCATCCTCGTTTTAAAAAGCGCAACTACCACGAATAAAAGAGGAGGAGTCTTTTTTTCGGAATGTACAAATACAAATATTTTATTTCCAAAAAAAAGGTTAAGAAACATAAACATTACATTTATACTGACCCCCACACTAGGTGGCTGTCCCGTGGCACACAATAAAAACAAAGGCCCAGCCTCATCTCACCGCTGGAGCTCCGACACTTAAAACTTCTAAACCTTAATTACACGATTTCTGGGCGAAAATTCATTGAGATACAAGTGGTTGAAATCTAGCCAGAGTAAATTACAATTTGTTCGTCTGGCTTGAGAGTAAATAAAGAGCAGGTAAGGCGTGAGCCACAGACTTATACCGAAAACTTAATAGAACTAATGCGTCACTAATAATTATACATCATTACTATTATACTGTAAGGGTCGCTTTCGCCGAGTGTTTTACACCACACTATTTGCATTTAGCCGATCGACCGTCACCGCACTCTCCGCGGTTGACCACCTGCGTTTAGCAGTATTACCCTCCTTGCGGCCGTAACGCTCAATCGCCTGCGATTTGCTATCGCAACAGTTTTAAAGCGACGATCGGCTCTCCCGTGCTCCGTCCTGCCGTCGAGACGTCTGACAGCACGCATACAGCCGCTGCGTCCGACGAACAGATGTAGGGTGATCAGCAATCGTGATATAAGTAGATATCAAAATTAAAACATTAATTTGAATAGACTCACGTATATTCATTAATTGTTGGGCACTGAATGGACTAAACGGACACGACGATGGGATCGATAAGTGTTTGACAATGAAGACTAAAGCTCTCCGCAATTTGTCACTAAAAATAGTTAAATATTTGTATGTGTGTAATATTTGTTGTTGACGCTGCCTAATTTTGTCGCTAGATGGCGCGCGGATCGAAATAGATCGCGCCAACGTTTGTTCCCCGTCGTTTCATGACCCGGCAGCGGCCATAGTGATTTTGTTTTACCAATTTGTCACTAGATGGCGCGCAGATCGATATAGATCGCGCTAACGTTTGTTCCCGGTAGTGTAATAAGGTTTAGAGAATATTTTTTGAAAATTGAATAGATATGTTACAACCCGGTACTTAAGCGAAACAGCTAGCTTTCTGAGTAGTTTTCGTTAATCGAAAACTTTATTCGTCTGTGCTTAAAGTGTGTGCTCCTGCATCATACCAGTTGTGAATCCGCATTTATATACAATAGAGTTGTGCCTGCTCGGTCTTTCATGGGAGCGCTCCCATCTCGTTCAATCGGTCAAAAGAACTAGTTCGTTGTTATAGTTCCTTTAGTTCGTTTAGTTCAGGTGATATTTTAAACATCTGTGAAGGAAATGAGCGAACGTTTTGGAACAATTCAATTTTTACAGAGCGTGGAACTAAAGGATCAGTATGAACGATTTACCTGTAGGAGATATACGGAGTGTAGAACTAACTTATTAATACAGTGTGAAACGTTCAACGTTTTATGAAAAGTATAAAAAGAAAAGAAAATCAAATATGCAAATTAGCAAATTTGATTTTCCTTTTTACTGTCATATTCTATTATAGTAAAATCGTATTAAACGTAATTAATTATTGTTTATCTTAACAAATTATGAAGTTTTTGGACTATTAATTGCACGCCTAGCACGTTCTTACTTTAGATTAGAATGGTTTAAGTAATTAAAAATCAAATAAGTACAATGATTTTATTTACAAAATTATACATTTTTTTGTTTTTTTTTACTTTTTTGGTTTTTTTTCTGGTTTTTCTTTTTTTTAATATTTAGTAGATGCAACTCATTTACATATTATGATGCAGGAAGAGCAGCTGGTGCACTTTATTTGGGTGAAGCAATGTTCTCCTCTGGTTCAGCACCTGTCCCGCACTGGAAAACACTCGTTCGCAGGAGACAGAGGTGGCCTGCATGTTTAACCTTCGCTGCATAAAATAGTACACGCGAGGATACATTTCTTTTTTTTTATGCCACCACTCAAGTGGATCTTGGTTTCTGGGAATCAGGGATTCTTTCAGGTAAGTGTCAAATTCCCGGATTGCAGCTACGGTTGGATTTTCCAGCTGTATAGCACTCGCTACTTCCCTGTCAAATTCCTCCCAAATGCTAAATCCTCGTGGCTCTGGATCGTTTTGAGGTAACGCCTCCTTGTGTTGTTGGTGAGGCTCGAAGTCAGCAGGTAGCCGGATCGTTGATATGCGTCGCCTAAGACCTTCGCAAGCTTTCTCGTAGGCGTCAGGGGTGCGAAACCCTTTGCCTTTAAAACGCGGATCCAAAATCGTGCTATCCGTGTACAATATATTTTTTTCTAGGTCGTTAAATCGCAAGGTAATTTGTTGGCCTACCGTTTTTAATAAATTATTGACCTCTACACTCGCATAGGTTGCATTTGTGCACGCGGCCATGTGTTTGGCCATTAAGTTTGCAAACACGAGGACCTTGGAAAGTGTTACGTTTTTTTCGGCACTGGCTTCAGTTGTGATTTCGTAGAAAGGTCTTAAAATTGGTACCACCTCTTCAATGATCTGCCATTCCTGGACCTCTAGCAGAAGGTCATTTCTCTGCAAAACGCCTAATGAGCTCTGCACTGCTTCCTTTATTTTTACTATCCTATCCAGCATGTCGTAGCAAGAGTTCCAACGGGTTGGGCACTCCTGCTTTAACTTTAGTCTTGGTAAGCCCAGTTGCTCCTGCGTACTATTTAATTTCAAAAGAGCGGCATTGCTCCTCTTAAAATACTCAACAATGGATTTGACTTTCTTCACCACTGTGTCGATATCGAGGAGCCCTCGTTGCACCGCTAAGTTTAAAGAGTGGGCGAAACAACCAAGCGACCTCCAGCCACCCAATCTCACTGCCGCTAACACGTTGGCGGCATTGTCGCTAACAACCGCGGATACTTTGTTGTCAATCTGCCAATCTTTAATTACTTGCTTTAAAAAGGTGCATAAATTGTCACTCGTGTGCCGGTCTGTGTAATTAATGCAACCCAACAGTACAGATTGCAGTCGCGTATTTTCATCAATAAAATGTGCCGTAACCGCAATATAACTATCTGTTGTTGACGATGTCCAAGCGTCAGTGCCCAGACAAACTGTGTATGTTTCACTAAGTTTTTTTTGTATAGTTGAGAAAACTTCCATGTATATTTTGGGTATCAATGCATTACTGAGCGTCTTTCTTGTTGGCAATTGGTAACCTGGACATGTTGATACCATTTCTATAAGGGTCCTAAAATCGGGTTCGTCAACAATTCTTAATGCATGATGACCCTTTGCAACCATCTTAACAACTTGCCGATCTATTTGATCGACCCGGCGTGCTGGCGGCGGCCGTCGTACGTAGTTGGAAATTGTGTTCACCGCTGCAGGCGCTGGTATTCCGGCCTGTCCCATCTGGGCAGTGTTTGCGGTCGGCACAGAGTTATTTGAACTATTATGCGAAGGCCCTGCTTGTGGTTGCTCTAAGTCAGTCGTAAGCGGTATCGGCTCAGACAGGTGTCTTTCAACAGTCAGGGACACCGTTGGATGTTTATTTTTTAAGTGTCGGTTGAGATTGCCTAGAGACCCATTTTTTACACTTATTACTTGATGGCAGTAGTTACATTTTCCGTTCTGACTATTATCTTGGGTAAAATGAAACCATATTTGGCTTCGTTTTCGACTTGATCGAATTGGTGGCATTTTCAACAGGAATGTTCACACAACACACAATATGTATAAATTAATAGTTTCACACTTTAAGAATATTTACAGTATATTTACAAACACTTAATTAACAAGTTAATATTTACAAACACTTAATTATCTGTCTATTATATATCTACACTTTATTTATTCAAAACTATTTAAGATTTTTAAATAGGTATACAATGAATCTCCCTGAGTCAGATGTATATAAGATATAACGATGTTAATCTTATTATTTAATTATTAATCGCGTACTCTCTTCAAATCGCCACGTCAACTGATTGCAATTTTTATTTAAAAATTTGAATTTAGGCATTTTGGGCATCAAACAATTCCAAGTATGTTGGTTCTATTATGAATCACTACAAGCCTTTTAAACACTTGCAATGGACATCGGAATGGCTTTCTATAGTATTGGTAATAAGGCCATAATCGTGTTAAGTGTCAAATCCGTTTCCACCGCTCTGTGTTACGTATTAAGGACAGAAACAGTCAGACGACGGAGCAAAGTGAAGTTATGCATCTCACTCCCACTTGCGCAGAAGACGCTTTCGTTTCGAAGCGTATTACATTACTTGTCTAGTTCATACTTCTAGTCGTTCACTACGTTCCGTGTCGCGTATTACCCAATTGTTACGTTTGAACTAAAGGACCGAAGACCGATATATTTCTTTAGCGACGAACTAGTTCCTTTCGGTCTGTAATGGGATTTCATTCCTTTTAGTTCTTCGTTCCTGACCGACTCAAGCCTAATATACAAAGTCTGGAGTTGTATTATTGGAAACTGCTATTGTAAAATATACTCGCTTAACCAACTCCCTGGTTTTGAATGAATCGACGCCCCTACGCCCCCACAACTATAAATATTTAAATTATTTGTATTTAATCAGTTTTCGACATGTTTTCATTTATTTTGTGAGTTTTATAATTTATTCCGCTTGTCGCTTTGACATGATGCCGTACTTAAAGAACTTCAAAGAACTAGCTAGCTTACAGCAGCCTACGTATTTTATAATAGATACTGGACTTTTGCAGTTTTAATTAAACTCAGTAAACTTATTTTAGTAAATAGCAGTGTTTTACCCTACAATAAAACACATATTAAGCGAAACACCTTATTCGAAACCTACATTAATATTTGAGAGAGGCAATCTTGTTTACTATGACGTGACGGTTGCTGATTTGACTATACTCTACTCTTTTTACCCCCTCTATCAGTTTCCCGTTTGTGCCACCAGGGTACCAGGGTAGGGATGCCCGCTCCCTCGTCATTGGTTCTCAAATTTAATGTTTTATTTACACGTTTTGCAATGTTTCACCAAAACAGTGATATAATAGATAGACAGATACACCACTGTCACTAAAACTTACACAAAGGTGAAGTGAAGTGAAAGTGCTAAGATTTGTAGTGAGTTAGTGAAAAGTAACTGTGAGAGTGGAACATTGCATTTTAACCGCCAGGCAGGATTATAAAGTGTAGGTTTCGAATAAGGTGTTTCGCTTAATATGTGTTTTATTGTAGGGTAAAACACTGCTATTAAGCTTCTGCACCGTTATTCGAAACCTACATTAATATTTGAGACCTGTCTGTTATCGCCTGGTGGCAAGACACCAATGTGAATCATGTGAAAACAATTAGGTAACTGGTAAAGTTACAGTCACATTCGTGTGTGATAAGAATAAAAATGTTCTTTTATATTATGATATATGGATTAAAACACATAATATACAATAATACTGTTTATTGAAAAACAACTTTAGCATACAATAATACTGAAAAACAAGCTTATTTCAACTTAATCTAGGCTTGTATTAAACCTGAATACATTGTTACATATATGTAATTATGTATCTACAACCGACCAAAATCAATTGTAATAATTAACTGGTGGTAAGTCAAAAATGACCCAATGTAACATTGGATTTTTCAATTATGTTGTATTGTAATTTATTATAAATAAATCAATTAAAAATGTATCTATTTTTTATTGCTTAGGTACCCTTTGCTCCTAATCTATAAGATCTTCTTACAATTATTTTTCAAATTGAATAATCAACGGGAGTAAAACATTCAGTTACAGCTAAGACGGGTGCTGATTGTCGAATTTCTCTACAGCAAACGTTAGAAAAAGTGTTTTGTGAGCGTCAGTTATCGCGAGCTAAGATTTCATCCAACGGAAGGATTTGTACCAAATTTTTCGAAGCTACTGCAGGATGCACTAGCTATCCGGACTAGCTTGGATGCCCGCGTCATTGTCAGACTTACAAATGTCACCATACCAAATAATATAGGGTCCAAGTCCATATATTTTAAGTTTTGAGTTAAATGCAAACAAATAACCGTTTTTAATTCAATAAATTAATAGGGTTTCCTGATTTTGAGTTAAATTCTAGCCCGACTGTATTTAATTCATAATTCATTTATTGTATATAATCATGTGTTACACAAGGTCTTATTGTATAATAATAGTATAGTTCACATGAACCCTGTTTGGGTATTGGTAATTTTTTACACATTTAACTAAAACTATACATAACTAAAATTAGATTCTTGCAACGTGCTCTTTTAATGTACTTAACAGAACGTAGTAAATTAAGTATTAACATTTACAATAACGTTAATAATTTAAGAGGCACAATCAGTTTTTGACCCAGAAATTGGCCAAAATATTATTGATGTATAAGATACAATACAATCGTTTTTATTAACAGATAGTAAATTAAGGTCATATACACTATGACCTGAACAAACAACAATAAGATAGGCAGGTTTTGAACATTCCTAAAAGCTATTTTCATTGATGAGTACCACCTTTTTTAAGCAATTCTACTAAGGTACCGGTATCCCGTATAGGTACGTCTTTATGAAGTTTCATTGGAAATAGCCTTTCATGAATATTTTACAAGCGTATTTGACGCTAGGTTGACCTGCAAATTAGGGTCTGTTAAGGTCGCAGATTTGTACCCTTAAATGGTCGAATAGGACAAACTTACTTTTTGATGCAGGTCAATTATTTATCGAGAAAAATGGGCTGCTGAGGGTGTATTCACATTAACGACCACGAGCGACCACACGACCATAAGCACCACTTATACTAAGGGTGTTTATAAGTTTTTAACGATGATTTTCGCCAGCTAGAAGTAATAAATTATTTTGTTGTTGGGACCAATTTTCTATGCTTTCTGTCCATCCCCACATTATCCTGCTTCTAGCATCAACTCCTGAGCCTGGGACGGGGGATGACCTGAGGCTGTGTCTATCAGGGCCTGATCTAGAGTAAGTACAAGTATTGTGAATGGTGGGGCAAGGGCTCGATTTTTGAGATCAGCTCTCCAAAAAACTATCGGCCACAGGGGGGCTACGATCAGGTAAATTCCTAGAGCTGTAGTCATTGCGTGTGCTAATACTTGAGGTATAAAGAATGGTGGTGGGAATATCCAGGCTAGCTGGTAACGCCACGTTCGACTGAATGCATTGTGAAACTGGGCTTGACGATCTGCCGCGTTCAGTGATACATAATTAGGCACTTCATACGCCCTTGCCGACACGAGGTGTACTTCCGGCGTGTCCCATTTCGAGAATATTTTCACTGTTATAATGGGTAGGAGAAGGAGATTTCACTCTGAAACGACAGGCAGGCGAGACAGGCGGTCTGCTTCGCAATCGAACTTACCGGAAGATAGTGAATTAGTAAATTAATGTTGTACTGGTCTACTAGATGAAACACCTTGTAGCATAGATTCATTAGGGAGGATGACAGAGTTCCCCCTTCGTTCCTCAGGAAGGCAACTACAGACTTGTCGTCGCTTTGTATTATCATGGAAGAGTTTGTTAGGTAATGGCAACAACATTTTAGGGCATTTAGGATCGCGAGCATTTCTCTTTGATTTGAATGGAGACTTGACTCTTCTTGTCCTATCTTCTTATTGCCCCCATCATTTTATATTTTCATTGTTTATCCACAATGATAGTTCGAGCAGCGCTTCCATTAGTATATATAGGGAACTGACAATATATGGACTGGTGAAGGGGACTCGCATCAAATGCTAACAGGGCTTTGTGATTGAAACGGCCACGGAGTACTGGAAAGCGGACAAAGTTTAGGGAGCCCACAATGCTTTGAATTTCGTTTGTACAAGCGGATTTTCGCTTCAAAAACGGCATTTATGTTCAGGGCCAAGCATTTCTTTAATGGGAAGTACTTTTTGTTGGCATGAGGATACCAACAATTTTCCAGGTATTCTATGGCCCTCCGAGGGGTAAGGATAGACTTAACATGATTGACCTGCCAGCCCAAATGTTCTAGAATTTGCACTGTTTTGAAGGCTTTTCGTGATAAAGGCCGAGGTTCTGATTTGCTAGGAGAAAAAAGTCTAAATTAACTAAAACTCGAAAGGTCTGGGCAACCCAATTGGTCAGAAATGACCTTAAGGCAAGCAGGTCCTCTGCAGCTGTTGAAAATCAGACTTTGAAACAAATTCAGACTCGCTGGCTGCGACAGGCAGATGGAAATAGGCGTTTGACAGATTTATTTTTACTAGCAAATCTGAGGGCTGAATGAACCCTGAAATTCGGTGAAATTTTCACCAACTTGAACTTTACGATAGGTAAGTATAGAATTAAGATTTGAATATTGGACGTTAAGATCAGTCGCTTTTTGGGATTAGGAACATCGGCGTGACAAAAACTAGGAGTGTAATATATAGCACGCCCGTCGCAATAATTCTTTGAATTGTTTCCTGCATTTGGCAATGCTAACGGGGGCCTTAGGTAAAACGAATTTCGAAACGATTTAATCAATTTTAATAGTGAGCGTGGAATATTTAATGATTCTCATCTTTCCAAAACTAAAAAATAAAAACTGACCCGCTCGAAAACTGTTGCAGTCAGAATTTCCTCTTTTGATTAAAGTCCCTGCGTGGGAAGTTTTGACCTAGTCGGGTAGTGATTTTATAGGCATTGGGGCCTTGGGGTCTCGGGCCCAGGCTACGCTGGCGAGGCTTTCCCTGACCTTGGCTATTTGCAATTATTCTGGATGGGCGAAAGGGATCGCGCCAGCCCATTGGTAAAAAGTTATAATTGCCTTGCGCAGGCAATTTTAAGAAAAGTCGATGTATATTCATAAAGCAGCTTGACTCGTCATAAATACCCTGTGTGTACCCTTTTTGAGCATTACTACCCAGATCAGCACTTGCTTGCGCCGCAGGCTTATTTTGGGTTGCGTTCAGACCAGCGACAAAGTTTTTGTAAGAAAGGTCAAGGCATATTCATGAAGCAGTTACACTAGTCATAAATGCCCTGCGTGGGCCTTTTTTAGGAATAACTACACAGATTAGCACATGCTTGCGCAGCAGGCTTATTTTGGTTTGGCGGTGAGTCCGGCCAAAAGTTTTTGTAAGACGAGTCTAGTCATATTCATAAAGCAGTTAGATTGGTCATAAATACCCTGTGTTGGCCCTTTTTGAGCATTACTACATAGATTAGCACTTGCTTGCGCAGCAGGCTTATTTTGGGTTGGCGGTCAGACCGGCCAAAAAGTATTTGTAATAAAGGTCTAGGTGTATTCATAAAGCAGTTAGACTAGTCATAAAATACCTGCATAGGCCCTTTTGTGAGCATTAATACACATTAGCACTTGCTTGCGCAGCAGGCTTATTTTGGGTTGGCGGTCAGACCGGCCAAAATTTTTGTAAGAAAGGTCTAAGCATATTCATAAAGCAGTTAGACTGGTCATAAATGCCCTGCGTGGGCCTTTTTTGAGCATCACGACATAGATTAGCACTTGCTTGCGCAGCAGGCTTATTTTGGGTTGGCGGTCAGACCGGCCAAAAAGTTTAGGAAATTTCACAGTGTTTTTCCAATAAAAGTTATGTGAGCTCGGGGTATCTTTCTTATGGACTCTTTGACACTTAGGCAGCGGGGGATACAATCTCGTCTTTGTCGGATAAGGTCAGCGCGGTGACGACATGTTAGTTGCAATCATTACAGATATATTGATTTAAACTCTCACGATTATCACTCGTACCTATATTAAGACCAGTTTGTCGTTAAAGCATCATTAGGGATCTTATGAAAACTACCCTCCATAAAAAGATCTGATTTTATTTTCTAACGGCTGAAAAGACAGCTCATCAGCAGTACGAGACCATGCTATTAATGCGTCAAAAACATAAATTCTTTAATTAGTCATTTGTCTCGAGGCCTTACAAAGCCCGGTTGGGAGCAGCAAAGCTTATGTACCTCTGAATATCGGACGCTTGTCCAGTTTTCGGAATCAAAATGTTGAACAGAGATTATAAGGTCAACATGAGCGGGCGAGTATTTTGGAACGGACGGTTCTTCTAAAACATCTTTAAATGCAACTTTAGTGTCAAACCATTTTCTTTAAGAACAGTGGGTTCAAATTTCTTCAGCCTTGTATATACGAGTATCTCGCTGCTCAAGTTGCCCTCTAATTCATCTTCTTATTTGCCTGAGAAAGGTACATTACTCATGGATTGCAACATGTCACTAATACAGATCTGGATACCGCTAACCTTCTATGGCATCGTTACGCCGCCTTCGGCTCCCATGCCGGAGTAGGTATAGTCTTGAATCGGACGATGAGCTAGTGCTTGATGCACTAGATATGTCCGTCATTATTTTGCAAAAACTCTGCAAAATAAAATAAGATTAGTAACAAATTTTTATATTCGAACGGTAAAACCGTTAAGATTTTAAAATATATTTCACTTACAAATTCCAGGAATTTGTGACTGAACCGTACGTCTCGGTAAACGAGACACCAATGACGAGGGAGCGGGCATCCCTACCCTGGTACCCTGGTGGCACAAACGGGAAACTGATAGAGGGGGTAAAAAGAGTAGAGTATAGTCAAATCAGCAACCGTCACGTCATAGTAAACAAGATTGCCTCTCTCAAATATTAATGTAGGTTTCGAATAACGGTGCAGAAGCTTAATAATTAAATTTCTAGTTATTTCCTTTAGGACTGTGTTTTGTTACAGTTATTAAATTGAAAAATAGATTTTCTTATTAAAAAAAGTCCAGTGTCAATATAAAATTAAAATTTATGTACGTAATTTATTTTGAATCGTAACTAACGTGAGACTCAAACATATTTAAATATTTAGCAAACGGGTTACTCACGTAATTTAAGTTTATAATTTCTCGACATGTTTCGATACATTTAGAGGACCCTCATCATGGAGTAGTACCCGCGACCAAAGCAACACGTCGGGCTACGTGAGTAACCCGTTTGCTAAATATTTAAATAACTTTATTTTGAGTGTATTTACAGATAACTTACACGCAGTTAGTTGTACGAGTGCACACGAGGGTTTATTTTAAATAAATACGTTTTTGATTTTGAATTTATTGGAAACATATTTAGTGTATTAAATGAATGAATCTCCAGACTTTACTACTACTTAGTACTTATATAAATTACTTAGGCTGGTCAAATTGCATCATAATCACTAAATACGTAACAGCAGCGGCAACAGTCTGAAAAAAAAAATAAAGTGACAAAAAGAAGCAATTTAGCAGCTCCCAACCAGTTGAAATTTATTTTATCAAAATTTGTAACTTCATCAAATGAACAATTGGGCTGGGTGGTTTGAACCCACTTACACTTTGCCACATTCTTCCAAGACATACCTACGTAGATCTGGCTAAAAAAAATTCAAAACCACATGTGCTTTCTATAACCTTAACAAATGAATGCACAACACTTACGTTATACATGAGAGTTGCATCCAGAGGAAAATAGCCGTAAACCGTAATCCTTGCGTCCTGGTAAGTTATCAATGAAGTAAAGTGTTGTATCTGAAAAATTAAAAAAAAAAACTGTTAAAGTGGACCTAGACATCATACCTATTTCATAAAATATTATAGTCATCACATACTTCTAGAAATGTTTTCCAGTCTTGGTCTCTGCATATATGAATGTTATGAATAGTGCGTCCAATTTTATCCACCTGAAAAATTAAAGCGTGGCGATTATGGGCATTTACCTCCTAATGCCTCTCTACGCACAGTTAATAGGATAGGCCTACGTCCAGCAGTGGACTATCACAGGCTAATGATGATGATTAGATGCGTACGTACAGAATATCGGACGCAGGAACGTTTTATAAAAGCTTTGCGTACCCACGGTACTTACATTGAAAAGCAAATGTTTAGAATCATAATTTAATTTTTCATAGAAAATACTGGAAACATGTTCTTGAATATAAAGGGCGTGTGGAGGAGATTATGGAGTAAGTACGGCACTAAGATAAATATATTAAAATAGAACCAATACGTACCTGAGATTTCAACATAGATCCTGAGAGCGCATAAGCGTGAATCTTCAAGAGTTGGTTAAACATCCAAACGACGCACTCCAGAATATCAATGACGGCAAAGTTAGACTGGAAGCAGAGGGCGTGATACAACATGTGCGGCGTGCTCACGAGCAAGTGGAGGGTTTCTACCATAGACACCAGAATTGAGGCTTGAAAAGCAGTATTCACTTTCCTTGTAAACCCTATTACTCTCACGTAAATACCCTTAAGATCCGATATGCTCACCCCCGAATCAACGTAATCGTCAATCTTATTTCTCACTCGCAAAATGACTTTCAACTCCTCTTCTATGTTTTTGAGCAACGCTATAATCATCGTTATCAATGTGAAATAATAAGCTATCATTACATACTGTATTATCTCTGGTAAAAGAAACGTCATGATTGTGAAAAACTTCATCCAGATGGGAGGAGTACCTACCAACATGGTAACTAGTACGAAGAAAAAAGCAACGAATACAGAGCCAAGCACCGCACAATTAACAATTACACGCAATTGTCCAATAATATGTCTCCTCTGACCCTTTGCCAAACTATCCCAACAGGAAGCCATCTCATTGAGCAATTTTATATGCAAACTTCTGTTACGGACTACACTGAAAAATGAAACTGTACAAAATAGTACTCCCAGAACTAGGTTCAGTATAAGATTTACCATTGTAAATGGATCTTCGCTCCAAGGACTATCCTTGCCTGACTCGTTCAAATGGATCCAATATAGAACTAAAAACATATGAGTTAGTACAAATAAAATAAATGTACAAAACCTATTTAATGATTTTGTGCTTCTAGAAGCTGTAACTGAATTTTGTTTCTCGTCACAAAATGCAATGGCTTGAGGAAACAAACCAAGTGCAGAAAGTAGTATGTATAGCGGTTTAAAAACCTGCAGGAAACCCAATTCTTCATCGTGATTAACGATTGGGGAGAAATATGTTTTCAGGGTAGCAAACATTATTTCTTCACAGGTCCTGTGTGATCAGAAGTAAATTTTGCACTGAAATATGTACAATATTCTGGTTATTAGAGATATTGATGGTATCACTGGCTAATTAAACCACTTATCAGTAAAATTTTAACGAGTGCCTACGACACGTCACGGCATCGACATTCTCTATTTTAAATGGCAAGTGACACGGCATTTGTTTATTACATAGATGGAAACTTTAAAATCATTAATTTTGTTAAAATTATAAATTATTATTGAAAAACAGCCAATTAAACAAATCCATTTAATTTTAGAATAGACCATGTCGGGTGCTTAGGTACGACGCTTCGCGTTCTGTAAGAAACATGACATCATAGTATGAATGATCTCTTTTTTTGGAGCTTTGTCAAAAAAATAACACTTTTATGAAGTATAAAGTTTTGAGTAAATTGTACGTAATTTCTAAACAGAATGACGAGCTCTTCCCAAAATTTTCATATTGTTTTACAAAGTATAATGAAAACGTTAGGTAAAAGAACAGGAAATAATCCTTGGGATAGTTTTTCGCCAGAAATGGATAGATCTCGAGATTCTGATTAAAAAATACGCAATGATCATAAAATATACGAAATATCGAAGACTCAGATATCTTATTTCGCTAATACTGTATAAAATTTGATTTCAGAACACTGCACATAGATGGCAGCATGGCAGTGATAGATTAATGAATAAGCTATCGTTAGTACACCTTTACTATGTACTCGTATAATACCAGTCTATAAATTGAAATCCATATGAAAATAAACTCGCAAAAGAAGCCAGTCAAATTTGAGTACTGAATTACGCGACCGAGTTTTGGCTCCCGAGGCAGATAGGGTGGTTTGGAACACCTCCAAACAATATGACATATTTTAAAAAACACTTTAGAACTATTTATGGCATCGCATTTTTGCAATTTCCGCCCGTTTGCGCTGTTGAGCTAGCTGACTGTAGATTTAATCGCTAGCTCGTTTGTAGGCATACCAGCGGGCGGGAAATGTGATAGTTTTTGCAAAGATTCATAGTGAACTTGGTCAAGTGTTTCTTTAAAGAAAATAGGAAGATAATTAACTTATAGGAATATGAAGCAGGAAATACATATTTGAAACAATGGCTTTAGAATAAAAAAAATGTAATCACCTTCATGAAATTATACCTAACCCTATTGTCAGTTGGAAATGCTCGCTTTCCATAGCATTTGAGGTCTTCACACATATCGTGAAACACGTTCGATATATTCTAACATTAATAAATAAATATCAATATTTTTACCTGAAAATGGATGTGAACTCAAAGTTTAAAGTTTTAAGCTGGTGATACAACCAAGATTGTATTCTAAACGTGCGTGATTAAGATTATGAAATAATGGAAGTTTTTAAGTTCGTTTACATTTTCTTTTGTTTTACTGACGAACGGCATATGTAGAGTTTGTTAGGAAACTAAAGGCATGTGAGATGGAGTGCTTTGCTGCCAGATGCACACCAGAGACTTTAAAGGCCCATTAAGACGGTGCGAGTTTCTCGCCTCGACCATACGATTATCGTAGTACGAGAAAAAATATAGTATCATGTAAACTATTCGTACGATATCGCACAAGAAGAGGCAATACTCGTCTCGCCGTTGATGATTGGATATCTCCGTGTAAACTAATTTTGTATGCGAGAATCTTCAATGTCCAGACCCGTCAATTGCCAATTAATTCGAAAATTAAATATTTGTCTCGGTACCAAATTTGTAAGTTTTTTGTGACATTTCAAATTAACTTTCCAATAACCTCAAAATGCACAAGATATTTCTTTGGATTTACTACCATGTGTTCTTTCCCGCCATTTTTTTTTTTATGAACGTCGCGGCGTTCAGCCAAGAGCCAAATTTAAAAATGCATCTTTAATAATGCGGGAAACAGGGCAGAATAACGAATATTAACAGAATTGTGGTAATATAAGATTGATAGAATAAGCATTAATCACGTAAGTTGTCTAGTAAAACTCGTATGAAAATCGGTTCGAACCGATTTGTGCGATGCTCGCTCGTACGTGAAAAAATGTCGTACGAGAACTATAAGTTTAGACAAATCGAGAAATCGGCTGCCCAAAGTTGAAGTCAAGTACACTGAAAAAAATATTTAACTGAACTACTTTGGCTATTTCATCATTAACCATAATTCGGTATGGCGTTACTAAAGTTAATTTCTATTAACAAACAGGTTTGCGTATTAAAAACCAAACGGATAATTTTATTCTAAGTTGGGCTATTCGTAAATAAATGCTTGTATACGTCTTACATTAAAACAGTAAACAAATTCAAGTGTTCACATGTAAATAAACCGCTTGGTCTAATTTAAGAGTAAGCATTGACAATATGCAACAAAAACCAAGTCCTAGCTTCTAACAAAGACGATGTTATTATCCATAACATAAAATTGTTTAGATTTAACTCAACAATGATTTGCTATTATAATACATATTTTTGTTACATATAACCAGTTTTGTCTAGTAGAGTAAAACCAAATACGGGTTTGCTACTCTAGCAGACCATTCGCTTTATCTAACCAAATAAAATACAATGTGTAACCAAACGTACTTCATTATATAGACAATACTTAGCATAGAAATAACCAAACGCTTTTTTTGTGTTGCGTTACACCCCCCCCCCCGCACCGCGCGGATAACCGATTTATCAGTCATCAGTTCATCCAGGGGCAATCAGATGCATCGTGTTGTTTTTTTACTCACTTCTCTTATGTTACATCTCGCTAAACTTCGATTTCATCTCGATAAACAATATAAACATTTCTTGGCGATCTGTATTTTGTTTATTTTTTATTTTATTTTATTTATTTCAACCAACTTGTATTTACAGTTTAACCAAACATACAAGTTATAGGTTACTTAAAAATATACTTAAAACTATTTACATTTATTTAACAGTGTATTATGTAGTATGTCTTATGTCACTAGTATCTTACTCTATTGTGGTAGGTGTAGAATTTAATTCGAGATACCGAGCAGCTGTGGTCAGGAATTTCGGTTCTGCATGTGTAAAAATGTCCAACGAGGGATCAAATATAATAATTTTATTGATAAGGTTAAGAGCTACATACAGAGGACTGGTAACTAGCGTCATTGTACTGAAGTTTGGGATTGAAAAAAGGGGAATCTGGCGAGGTCGAAGGGTAGTTCTGACAAACTGTGAAGGTACCTTAAAATGAACATATTGTAGTAATAATGGATTTATTATTGAGCCTCGTATTAATCTGAAAAAGTATTTTACTGCAGCAAGTTGTCTTCGTACTTCTAGGCTTTGATACGTGACCATCCCCAGTAGAAACGGTGTGGGATACATGTAGGGATAGTACCCATATATTTTCCAGTAAAGATATCTTATAAACGACTTTTGAATTTTTTCAAGAAGAAGAATGTAATTTTTTTCATGTGGGCTCCAGACAATGCAGTTACTTTCTAGGAGACTACGTATAAATGCATTATATAGTAATGTAATAACTCTGTAAATATTGAAGAATTTTGACTGTCGAACAACAAAGCCAAGGGATTTTCTAGATCTATTGCAAATTTGCACTATATGTTGGGAAAATGTTATTTGAGTGTCAAAAGACGTTCCAAGATCACGAATAGATTTTACACTTTGTAGAGTCTCACCGCTTAATGTGTAGGAACGATTACTATTGAGTGACGTCATTGAATATGTCATGGCTGCGCATTTGTTTGTATTTAAATGTAAACTGTTAAGAACTCCCCATCGGTATACATTATCTATATCTTTTTGTAGCTTAATTGCGTCCGACTGATCTTGAATAGGCATAGCTAGCTTAACATCATCTGCAAACAACAATATTAATGAATTTTCAACGTAATCTGGTAGGTCATTTATTGTTATTAAAAATAGCAATGGTCCAAGACTGCTTCCTTGACCAATACCTGAAGACACGGAGTATGTTTCAGATTTGGCTGCATTATATGTGACATATTGCTTGCGTCCAGAGAGATAATCGGCAAAGAACATTAATAATATTTTGGAAAAACCTGCTTTAGCCATTTTGTGTAGCAAAACATCGCAATCTATTCTGTCAAATGCCTTTCGGAAGTCTAGGTATACTACATCTACTTGTTTTTTGTCATCTAAGTGGTGAGCTATGTAGGTTACAATATTGAGGAGATTAGATGTAGTTGATCTATTATGTATAAAACCGTGTTGGGAATCTGTAAACCATCCCCTTAACTGCTCAGCTATTTTTTTATATATAACAGACTCAAATACTTTACCAAACACCGAAAGAACAGCTATTGGCCTATAGTTTTTTATATCTGACTTAGAGCCAGTTTTATGTATTGGGTGAACTTTTGAGATTTTCCAGATTGATGGGTAAGTGTGTGTTTTGATAGATAGATTAAAAATAAATGCTAATGGTTTTACAAAAGCCTCGCAGCAATCACGAACTATATACTGTGGAATGGAGTCTGGGCCTTGTGTGGTCTTGGGAGCTAGGCGTTTTATCGCTGTGCGTATATCATGTTCATCGATGTGGTCGATTGTCACATGGTGGTGCGAGGCGTCCCAGTGTTGACTTGCAGTATGAGCATCTAACTTTTGTGTGTTTTGTGTGTTTTGTGTGATGTGTATGACATATGTATGTCAAGTTACTTGAATATTCCAAAATGGAAGTTGTACCTCCACCAGCAGACACCCTCGGAGACTACCTTCGGGAATGGGGATTAGAAGGTTACATAAGGACATTTCAAAACATGTCATGTCTTTGTAAACCAAATAATTTTAATTTCTTCATTTTCCTTGTAATCAAAGAGACTCTGAAGCTAATGTATCAAGCAAAATAATGGAATTACTCGTAAAATAATTTAGAAAAATAAATTGGTTTACAAAGATACTCTGTGCAATGAAAACCTATAAAGTGATGCAAAAAGTACTTTTGCTCGCGATTGTATTATTGATTGATTGATTATTTTGATTACTATACCGTTCTTATAAATGACTATGAATGTTTCTATTATTACAAATTAATAAAGTTAATTAAAATAAATGTTTCTTTTTTTGCTCGTTTAGTGTTACTTCTTTTTGGGTAATCATCGATGTGGCTTATACACCCTACTTGTAGTTAAATGAGTTGTAAATAGGGCTCACTGCCTGTATTAAATCCAGTACGTCTCATCACCCAGGGAATAAGAAAGGTGACGATGAGACGTACTGGATTTTATACAGGCAGTGAGCCCTATTTACAACTCATTTGATATTTGTCTGTATATGAACCACGTATTTTTGTCATGTATAACCTATTCATTTGATTAGAAGTAGGCAAACTATTTGGTCAAAATAATTTAAACATTTGGCTGTATATGAACAACGTATTTTTGTCGTGTATAACCTATTCGTTTGGTTACATGCAGGCAAATAATTTGGTTAAATATAATGAAACAAATTGCTTAAAATAATACTCTAAATTGGTTATAGGTAACAAAAAAGTTATGTTAAACATTACTGAGCCAGTTGGTTTAGGCGTAGCAGAAAATTTGATTAAAGTAAGTTGTGAATTCAGTAAGATTTTGACAAACAGTAAATTTGTTATCAACATACAGCACGTCTACAATAACTGAATTGTAAACTAAATATAACTGAACTTATGGTAATATACAACAGACAGTTTTCACATGATATAACTAATATTGTTTAGCAATACGCAACATCAATTGTTTAGTAGAAAATTAACCGAACTGATTTTGGTAAGATATTGCCTTACTTCGCTCGTCACTTTTTTTTAAGTTACAGGTTGACGAAAGTTCGGTTACCATTAACAAATTATTTTTTTCAGTGTATGTCCATTTTTTTCAGTTTTTGTTTTTTTGCAAATTTTGAAAAAGGAACCGAAAACGCATTTTTCTGCATCAAAAATTTTCTTCTAAACCCCTTATTTTTGAAGTTATAGACAAGAAATGTTTTCAGCTTTGTCGAATTTCCCTCAACATCTACGCTAAAACCAAGCATTTGGTCCAGATCCAAGCTGGAAAGCAGTATCTCTAAATGAGATACTTGAAATTCAAATTGTCTCAGGAGATGCTTGATTTCAGCGTTTTAACTGAAACTTGAAACTAACCAGACGTTTATACGTATATTTTAAGATTTTTAAGTCATTAAAAATATTATGACCTTGCTGAAGTGTCAATGTAAAATGTATAGGAAAACATTCGATCTCAATAAAAGTCAGAAAAAAAATATTATGTAGAATACTACCTATCAGGTTTGGTTATCAGCTTACCAGGCTCTCTCTGAGCCATGGCATAAGCCGGGAAAACGCTAGGAAGAAGAACTACCTATCAGGTTTGGTTATATGCTAATTAAACAATATTTTATCAGTTTGTCAATTTTACTACCATTTTATGGAAAAAAAAATAAAAACAATACTTATGATAAGTTAGATAATTTAGGAATAAAATTGTCATTTATAATATTGTTAATAATTAGAATAGGAAGAACAGTAATAATACTGTTGTAGGGTTCCGTAGCCAAAGTGGCAAAAGCGGAAGTCATTTGCGTCCTGTCTGTGTGTCCGTCTGTATGTCACAGCGGTTTCTGTTGTAACTGTTTAGCGTACGTTTATGAAATTTCAGCTCAAGGTATATATTGTGTGTTGCTACTGAGTTTTGAATATAAATTGCAAAATAATATTTTTTACGGGGGGGCATCCCATACATGTATATAAATGTCAAAAAACATTTTTTATCCACATGTTAATATGTTATACATCATATGATAGGTTTTTTAAAATAAGTTTATGGTTTCTTTACCAATAATTTGATTAGTGGAATACTTTCTGAAATAATAGTCCAGAAAATCTTAAAAACTGTGTCTCTAAAAAATATCAGAAATCTGGGACATGATGCAATCTACTCGCAACATGATTTTGAACATATTCGATCTAGTTGTTTTAGAAAATTCGACAAAATACGTTTTATAACAAAAGCAAAAAGACGTAACCGACTCATTTTCCCCTACATTTTAGTACAATGCAACAAACCTAAAATCAAGCATGTCAGACTTGCTTGTTTTTACGTTGACGGTTGTTCCGAAAATGTGGGTGTGCGACAAAGCTGAAAACATTTCTTATTATTTGTGATTAAACTGAGCAATAAAAATAAAAATAAAAATCATCAAAAAATTAATATTACAGTGTTAAACGCCATGACAATAAATTTGAATTAATTTAGAGTTTATTTGTCGATGAAATTGACAAATTACGTTTTTTTGCTCTCCTGTAAAATTTGCTAAAATGGACATACTTGAATTTGACTTTGAGCAGCCGAAATCGTAAGCTAATATCTCCCTAGTATGCATCTCCCTGCAAGCTACTGTAAACTATGTCGCTTGGCGATAATTTCCGTACGAGTATCGAATGACATAATCGTAGGCGAGTTTATGTTTCTCGCATTAAATGTTAACATTTTCATACGATAGTTAACTGAAAATTATTGCATGCGATAATGTCATACGATTTCTCGTCCCAAAGCGTGTGAGAAACTCGTGCCATGTATATAGGCCTTAACGCAGTGTAGTTAGAACTTTAATTGAGAAAGGAATACGTTTATTTCCCAAGTAAGCATATCTGTCGAGAAAACACTAGACACCAATAAAGCCAAGAAATTATTAGATGTATCTATCTACGTTTCAGATAGTTAATAAATAAGGCGAACTAATTCCATTCGGCCTCTTCTAACATCGGAAAAGGGATCACTTCGTTAATCCCGCTGGTAAAGAGAGTTAATATACTAGACATATAAATATATCACATATAGTGTACAGAAACCTTTGTACTAATCTGTACAGACTTTTATTGTGCCTGTTATTCGTTTTCCTTTTCTTGTAATCTATATTGAGAAGACCCTTTTATACAAAACAGGACGTTTTTTATACGAGATTTTGTGTAAAAAATACTTTTTATCATCCAGCCTCTTTACTGAGGCGTGTACGTACTGTTCTGTCTTGAAAGTAATGGGACGTTGAACTCTGAATAATTAAAAAAGGTTTTAAAGAAAATGTTTTTCGTTTGGAATGAAAGCGGCTTTGCTTGATGAAAGATTGCTGACTTACTGACTGTTTTAAAATAACATCCGTAGTGGGGACATAGCAAAATGCGGTAAGGTCTACTAGTACATTGATTTAAACATTCACCATTATCAGTGACTTCATCAAACTTATGTCGCAGACCGAAGCGTCAGAATGAAATAAAAATATAATAGTTAATAAAAACTAAAAAAACACGCTTTTTTCGTATTCCTGTCAGCAAACCCTTTTATCATCATGGGGGTGGATTTCAAACAGAAAGTCCGCCATCTTGGGGAAGCCGCCATATTGGATTTGTAATGACGTTTCTTAGCTCTTCATGTATAGTTGTCAGAACTCAGAGCGTGTGTAAATTTTATCCTAATCGAAGACCGGGAAGTGCGTTCAATATATTTTTTTTTAATGCTTACATAGTTAGCTACAAGTGAAGCTAATAAGAGCGTGTTAATTCATTAAACGTAAGTTTACACGATTAAGTTCCGTACGTCGTTAACGTACAGCTTGGCAAAAAAGAGTAGAAATTAAATAGTAGCAACATCGTAGTGTCGTCCCTTTCAAATCAATATGCGTGAGAAAACGGGACGACACAACAATGCTGCTAGTATTCTTAAATTTCGCCATTTTTCAGAAGGAAAAATAGAGGCGTAGGTATTGAATAAATACATAGGTACGTAATCGTACATTCCCTTGGCAACTCTATAAGAGCATTGAGCGTGAACGCTGTTCATAAGAATTGATATTTATTGATATTGAACTTCAGTTCCTGATATCTCAGATCAATCGGTATGTAGGATTCAATCATGTTTACTAGATATTCAATTGGTTATCGACACACAAAATTATGACTTTATCAGTGCGGAAACAAACAGATTTCGAATTATAGCATGGGGTAACCATACGTTACCCACTCACGAGTTAACCCAATCTTTAGAACACCGACCCTCATTTTTCTCTCACACTAGGTTGAAAAGTCTGACAAAGAAAATTTCGAAATCCGAATAAATTTATTCAGCGTCGCAAAATTGAAATCTCAGGTGGTCGGCTTGCGAGCAGAGTGCAGTGGCCAGTCTTCCGAGACCCCTGTCACTGCTTGTGTTCACGTCTGACAAGGGGCATACGCGTTATTTAAAATACTGTAAGAGATCTTATTAGACTGGACAGGTAACACCTTGGATTTGTATGCCGTAGCCCGCCCTGCTTCCGGCGACCGATCCACTACGACTTGGAAAAATCTCCTTAATAAATCCCTGTATTTCGTGTCTATAGTAAAACCGTTTTATTTATCATGGGATCTGCCCTGAGATTTATTTATTCATGTAGCAATACAGTCGACGTAAATAGTAGACGCATGGTATGAGTGTTCGCAATTTGGTAGCGGATCGCGGCCACGAAGTCTAATGCAATTTCTACGTTCGGTAAACCGGTCTGAATTTGGTAAAATATGCCGCAAACATTTCTGCCGCAGACGCCACGACATTGTACAATCGCAGTAGATGTATTGTAATAAAATACTGACGCCGACACGAGACGAATTCCTATCGGAACGAGCGCAAATAAGATTTGTAAGCGGGCGTAAGCACCACGACCCGAGATGTGGGGGCATACATGACGGCAGGAATACATACTTGTGCTGGAAATGGAATGTATATAGTTTTGCTTATGGATACGGTTAAATTTGTGTTGATTATTGATTATCCAATAACCAAACTAGCGACCGATCGGTGAAAAGATTTTCTGACGAAAGTAAAATTCTATATTTAAATTTCTTCTACGTCCCACTTTTTAAAAGGAACCTTTTGATTCCGGAGCATAGAGTTATCTTCTTTAGCAAAACTAATACATAAGGACCGTATGAACGCCAGCTGTATTTTAACTATAACCTTTCGTATCCTTAAAATTATTCGAACCGACTTTTTTTACCAATAAGTAAATTAAATAAATATTGTGTCACTAAAACAACTTTCTTATCCATATGATGAAACTACTGTCAAGTGGTAGTCCGATGTAGGCTTTAACAATGTACATATTTTGCCGTGTGGTGACGGCAGTAAGAATACATTTGTCACCACCCCAACTCCTCCTGCGAGTGTCGTAAGAGTCGACTAAGGGATTGAAGTGTCAATGACTATTCTACAAATAAGATGATGGGCAGCAGCGTCATCATAGTGGACACATTACTGCAATCGTCAATCCGCTTGCCCAGCGTGGCGATTATGGGCATTCACTTCCTAATGCGTCTATACGCATAATTAATAGGAGAGGCCCACGTCCAGCAGTGGACTAACATAGGCTGATGATGATGATATTTTTTATGTTTAATGTATTGTTCTTCTGTACTAATTTATTAACCAAATAATAAAATGAAAATAAATGATATTTGTTAAGTACTATAAAACTGAGGTTTCAAATTTTCAATAAATTGGGTTGTGGACATTCTTTTGTTATTTACCAACGTGGATAAGCCACCTGTCATGTTCAAACGAATACGTAAGTACAGAATTGATGGAAGCCTTATCCACGACTCCACGTCAATAAGTGATAAAAAGACGTCATAACAGGCAAGTTCCTTTTTCGCAGCGTATATGCCTGCCAAACGTTATACGGCAATGTGGGAAATTCCCCCCTCGGAGGTACGGCGTCGGCGGATATTGAGAATAACTCATGGATTTGATGTTCAGTGCGAGGGCATCAGACCTCGTCGACTTCAATCAGCCTCGAGTTTGGCCTTAACCGGTTTTTCTTATGTATTTTCCGACGGCGTTTATAGCATTTTGGTGTATGTCGTGTTGTAAGTAGATAATACTTCCGAAATGTTTACACTTTTGATGAATGATATAAATGTTGAGTAGTTAATGCTATAAGTTATAGGTACGTCTCAGTGTTTATTAGTACTAAAAAGTTGAAAATTTGTTTGTGTACGATTTGTGTGTGTACGATTGACGATTAAGCGCTAGCGATTGGCAACTTGTCTAAGCACTCGGTAGTATCTCGAGTGCATTTAGGATTTCAATTTCCTTATGAACAAACCGGTCGGATGTCAGATCTGCAGCTGTGACTGAAAATTCATATCCGTGCACCTCGCGAGCTTGAATCGCAACAATTAAATCATGTTCAAGTGAAACGAGAACTTGACATATTGTTATTAGATAGTAGGTAAAATGTATGGAAAATATAGGCAACAAATCAAAAAATGTGATCTAACAATTTTCGACCCCGTGGTAATAGAGTGGAAAAGTGGTAGACCACATTTTAAACTGCTACGGTAAAACAGGTGGATAATAACTCTAAAGTCGCATCAAAAGTAAGTAGGTAAGTACTTAAAGAACTTATAATAAAATTTATATAGGGTGTAATCGTTAAGGGTGGCCAGGCCATAATTCCGTAAATATAACAAGTATCAGAAAACTTCCAACTGATATCGAAAGAGCGTTACCCAAAGAGTAAAATTGCATTAATAACTTTTTCTAAATAGATGTAGTAATATTAAAAATACTAAGTTAAAACGCTCCCATACATTTAATATGACGACTAGCCTTAAAGAATGTCGGGTGTCATAACAGATAAAACTGTTAGAGATTCGTTATTTGTACGAATACATTGTAATAAAATAATATTACTACCGTTTATGAAATAATTAATCTAACATTTATTCTTAAATAAAAAATATTCATATTAAACTACTCTTTGAATGAACGGTTACGTACTAAATGTATGGAAGCGTTTGAAGTTAGTATTTGAGATATTTCTGTATTTATTTCAAAAAAATTATTAGTGTAATTTTACTCGTTGGGTAACGTACTTTCGATATCAATTAGAAGTTTTCTGGTGTCTGCTATATTTACGGAATTATGGCCTGGCAACACTTAACGATTACAACCTGTATGTATATTGGACCGTCACGTTTTGTAATAAAAATTACCTAAACAAGACAAAAATTATTATTGATAAATCATCATCATCATCATCATCATCATCATATCAGCCGAAAGACGTCCACTGCTGAACATAGGCCTCTCCCAACGATTGCCACAATGACCGGTCCTGCGCCACCCACATCCAGCGGACTCCTGCGACCTTCACCAGGTCATCAGTCCACCTTGTGGGGGGCCTACCCACGCTACGCCTTCCGGTACGTGGCCGCCACTCAAGAACCTTCCCGCCCCAACGGCCATCGGTTCTACGCGCAATGTGCCTCGCCCACTGCCACTTCAGTTTAGCGATTCGGAGAGCTATTTCGGTTACTTTGGTTCTGCTACGGATGGTCTCATTTTTAATCCGATCACGCAGAGAGACTCCTAGCATAGCCCTCTCCATTGCCCTTTGGGTGACTTTGAGCCTTCTTATGAGGCCCATCGTAAGCGGCCACGTTTCAGTACCGTATGTCATCACTGGCAACACACACTGATCAAAGACTTTCGTCTTCAAACACTGCGGAATATTGGACGAAAATATGTGTCGTAGCTTCCCGAACGCTGCCCAACCGAGTCGGATTCGACGATTGACCTCTTTCTCGAAGTTGGACCGTTGGTTTCTCGAGGTGGAGGCTATGTATGATGATATCTCAAAAGCCATGCATAGCTCCAAAACCTACTTCACCGTTGTTATGGGGGACTTCAACGCGAAACTGGGCAAGAGAGATGGTGACGAGCTGAGGGTGGGGCAATTTGGGGTTGGACGTCGGAACCACCGGGGCCATCTGCTGGCTGGTTTCTTGGAGAAAGAGGGACTCTACATGATGAACTCCTTCTTTAAGAAACGCGAGCACAGAAAATGGACTTGGATGAGTCCTGACGGTGCAACTAAAAACGAGATCGACTTCATCATGTCGACGAAGAGACATATATTCAACGATGTTTCTGTGATCAGTACGGTTAAAACCGGAAGCGATCACCGCTTGGTAAGAGGCACGTTGAATATATGTCCTAAGATAGAACGCTCGCGACTGATGAAGTCTACGCTCCGTCCTGCACTCCATCTTCAAAACCCCAAGAGCTTTCAGCTGGAACTCCAAACCCGTTTCTATTGCCTAGGCGATGATGTGGACGTATTCAACGACGGGTTTGTGGAAGCTGTCCATAGCGCTGGGTCTAAGTTTTTTAAAGCCCAACGGACAAATAAGACCAGAAAGCTCTCAGACTCCACTCAGGAACTAATGGAAAAAAGGAGTGAACTGGTTCTACAATCCTCAGTTGATGCGACTTTATACCGGCAGCTCAACAGACAGATCTCTAAGTCCCTCAAACGCGATATGCGCCAATTCCGTACCAAGTGTATAGAAGAAGCCATCGAGCGGAACAAGGGTTCTAAAGTTTTTGCAAGGGATCTGTCTGTTGGGCAAAGCCAGCTCGCCAAATTAAAGACTGAGGATGGTAGAATCGTCACGTCCAAAACTGAGCTGCTGACTGAGATAGAGGGTTTTTATGGACAGCTGTACACGTCAACTAGCAAACCCGAAGTTGATCTAGCGGAAGACCTCAGAGCTAGACTAACCCGACACTACACAGAAGACATCCCGGACATCAGCATGTGCGAGATTAGAATGGCTCTTGAACAGCTCAAAAATAACAAGGCACCTGGGGAGGACGGAATCACAGCTGAGCTTCTGAAGGCGGGTGGTAAACCGGTCCTTACGGCCCTTCAGAAGTTGTTCAATTCCGTCTTACTGGAAGGGAGAACGCCAAAGGCATGGAACAGGGGTGTGGTGGTACTATTCTTCAAAAAAGGTGACAACGCTTTATTGAAGAACTACCGACCCATATCACTTCTGAGCCATGTCTATAAGCTGTTTTCAAGAGTCATTACGAATCGTCTTGCACGCAGGCTTGATGACTTCCAGCCTCCCGAACAAGCCGGTTTCCGAAGAGGCTTTAGTACCGTAGACCACATCCATACGCTTCGCCAGGCCGAAGAATACAGAAGACCGAAGAATATAACCTGCCCCTCTGTTTAGCGTTTGTGGACTACGAGAAAGCCTTCGATTCGATCGAAACATGGGCTGTACTACAGTCTCTCCAACGGTGCCAAGTCGACTACCGCTATATCGAGGTGTTGAAGTGTTTGTACGAGAGCGCCACAATGTCAGTCCGACTCCAAGACCAGAGCTCGAAGCCTATTCTGCTGCAGCGGGGAGTTAGGCAGGGAGATGTCATCTCCCCTAAGCTGTTTACCGCTGCACTGGAGGATGTATTTAAGACTCTGGACTGGAGAAGGCTGGGTATCAACATAAACGGCGAGTACCTCACTCACCTTCGATTCGCTGACGATATAGTAGTCTTGACTGAGACCTTGGAGGACTTAAGTACTATGCTTGTTGACCTCAGTAAAGCCTCCGAGCGAGTTGGTCTTAAAATGAACATGTATAAGACGAAAATCATGTCAAATTCCCATGTAGCACCAACTCCCGTAATAATCGGAGACTTGACACTCGAAGTTGTAATTGATAAATGATTGATGAATTTGAAGTGTGATTGATAAATGGTAACCCAAAAAATCGTTGGCTTGCTACAAAACCGTGATAAATCAGAAAATATAGATATTTTACTGAGATATGACGGTTTTGTCACAAAGCATCGAAATATAGTTAGGTCAGGTCCAATCTGTGACTATCGCAAGTACATACTGTGATCAGCCGGCAATAAATATGTCCGATTTTTATACACATGGGAGTAATAATGTACATCTCTATGTACGCTTTTGTTTCGGGAGAAAATAGTTCATAACTGATTGAACGCCCCAAGGGAGTAGTCATTACGAAATCGCAGACACACATGCAAATCAATAAATACTTACGCAACGGCAAAATTAATTGCTACTTTTTATATACCTAGGTACTATTTCAAAATGTATCGGGCTTAGCATATCAAAATGTGCTTCCCAACAAGTAGTAACAAGTAGTAATGCCAAACGCGTCATATATACCTAATCCGTTTGAAAATCAAGGTCCTAGGGTACGTAGGTATACTAACTACGAATACTTAGTATATTTAGGTATGTATTGGTTAACTTAAAGTTGGAACCTTTACAGCAGGTGAAGGCGACCTATGTAGTTAAACGTCCAGTGTAAACTCATGCATAGGTACTCTAAAACTGACTGAACGAATATTTTATACAGTAAACCCAAAGTAAAATAGTCTTGAATTTTTCCGCTAGGCAAATGTAGTAGTCCATATTTTTTTATCAAAAAACGTAATAGCTGTCTGAATTTTCGCCGCAGTGTTGACGGGATAGAATTTCGGCGGATGAACTTAGTTATATTTTCAAATGAACATTTTTAAAGAGGGCAAAACAAAAATGATAGTAATGGACGTTTTCCGCGAGGACTGAAAGATTTATCGGTGCTTAGTAACTCATTTGCCGCGTACCCCAAATAAAAACAACCCAACAGCTTGAAAAATAATATTATTTCTGTAAACGTTGGCGACACGGAGCGCGTCGCAGATTATTTGGCTTTTACAGTGGTTACAATTGGGAATCATAACATAAATTAATTTAATTTATAACACGATGATTGCAAACTAGCATATAATTCATTTGATAGTAAAGATAACGGTAGACTGGACGCGTATAATTATTATTATCGTTCTACAACACAATAGGATTTTACTCGAAATATGTGCAATATTATTGCATAGTGTACGAAATTATGTATTCATTGCATTCCTCAATAAAAGCATTTTCAATTAAGGTGGAAGTACTAGTACCCGATGCCGCACCAATAGGTACTCGTCATCAAGTCATCATAGCTGGAGTTACCATCGATAAGATAAAATCACCTATTAGGCCATTTAAACGATGATAAATGTATGTGCCTTTAATGTGTCTTATCCCAAATTTGAAAGAATTAGCTTACATCTCAATTATTTGAATAATTTTAAGACAGGCAGACATTTATTAAGACTGAGTGTTAATATTTCAAAGTCCCAATATGTGACATTCAAACTTGTACTGAGGTGCCATCTATTGGGACTGCCAGCAAAAGCACCTGACTCTTACTTGTACAATGGGTTTGACTAAGAAAATTTGTAATTTTGAGAAATTTCGATATTATCACCCTATAAAAAATACTATTTAACAAAACTTACAAACTCCCTCTCCCAAAACACATGACAATACTTTATGTAGACTTATAAATGAGCATAATATCGTGATACAATCCATTTATTCAAATAAAACACCAGTTATTACAAAATCTGCACTACATTTTAAAACTACCTATGCCTAAAAAATGTACCTAAAACTAAGCCCTAAATAAATAATACCCCGCTCCGGCTCACACCCTGTCCAAAAGTGCCAAATATGCTCGCGGCATTGCCGCGCTGGATGATATCGTGATTCAAATAAATACATATATTTTGTTAACATGTTACGCACTGGTACTTCCACCTTACATTGCAACTTCTTTGCCCAATAGTCTGTACCCCCCATAATG
The DNA here is from genome assembly GCA_025490895.1 of Thaumatotibia leucotreta. Taxonomy (NCBI): domain Eukaryota; kingdom Metazoa; phylum Arthropoda; class Insecta; order Lepidoptera; family Tortricidae; genus Thaumatotibia; species Thaumatotibia leucotreta. Next base: position 110,328 of record JALPQI010030445.1, on the reverse strand, counting down.
TCCTCTAATGTGCGCGCGTAAAACCCTCTCACTGGTTGCGAATTCTCTTCGAATGGACTAAATTTTATGTAAATTTCCTTTATGATCTTTCGGCGTTTGTCGTGGATTACCATGATGAGAAATATTCATCCGGAATTATACTTTGAAATGCCCACGTCTTGATGAAATTCTGTTAACTTAGCTTTCATTTAGTATGGAACAGGTGAATTGCTAGATTAAGATTACAGAACCTTGCCTCAATGTATATTTTACATACACCTTCAAATTAAATACATAAGTATCCAAATTCATCAGGACCTCGTGAATACACAAGTTTAGCTAGGTTGCAAAGTGTAATACACTCAAGCATCTGTTAAACTTATTATAATGCATTATGTATGTAGCATTTTTCTATGAAGCATTAAACAAGACCCGTAATTTCTGTGTTCGAAATACTACACAAAAACAAAGGCTCGTTATCTACAAAATAAAATACTAGGTAGTTATTTGTATACAAGGGTGCAAAATTGAAAACCGCGAATATGAAATTGAAAAACTAGCATAGGTACGTAAAAATTCGATAGCTAAAGCGTATCAAGTTTTTAACATTCGAGTAGTAAAATATACTACAATCAATGCGATTAACATAACTTTCAGTAAAGTATTAAATCCCTACACAACTTGTATCTTATTAGGTACATACCACAAACAATACATATAACTTTAGTAACATAAACAATAACAATCTTATTATTAATACACCATCATAACATATCCTCAATCACTAGCTCACGTTACATGAAGTATCGCAAAGCAACACGAAGGTGAGACGTTATTCCCTCAGAGCCGTTCGACGCGGATGGAATTCATTTAAAAACTCATTTCTCAAAGTCACGTAAGTATCCCGTCGATAGAGACTTTCATATATAAAATGTAAATAAACTATAACACCTGACAGGATAATAAGTTTCAGCAGTGTCGATGCAGCTCTCGTCTTTCCATCTTTATTTTGAAAGTATTTTGTAAGAAAAATACAATGTATTAAGATATAAATACATAGTGTCGAGGCGCTTTAGACGGTCGTAGGATCCTTGAAACTGGAAGATAATATCAACCAATTTCATAATATTATTTTGATGGTAGCAAACCTGCCATAGAACCAACAGTAGCCTGTGGATGTCTACAACTTTATAAGTGTCACATGTCCGTTGCTGACCCATTTAAAAGAGAAAGATTCACTGTCACGAAGGGAAAAAGGACAAAAATATAAGTGCATTCTCTTTGACCACGGCGACCTCAGTCACAAACGGGAGCACAACTTTAGAGTGAAGTAAATATTATGTCACGTCGTGGTCTAAACTGCAGAACTATTCAAGCTTAAAAACCAGATTCATTCTGTTATAGATTTGGAAACAATAAATTAAATACTTAAACACACTAATAGTAAATAAATATCATCAAACAACTTTACACAAATCGACCATGTTCCACAATCTAGTTATGCTCAATTATTGAGGCTTGTATTGTGGGTAGTTGGGTACTAAGCGTAAATAAACACTTTTTTAATTGTTATTTTTCGAAGCTATGCAGATACATTAGTCGTATGGTGACGGCAGTAAGAATACCTTTGTCACCACCCCAACTCCTCCTGCGGGTATAAGAGTCGACTAAGGGATTGAAGTGTCACTGACCATTATTTGATAAAAGATTGATGATGGGCAGCAGCGTCATCATAGTGGACACCTTACTGCGAACGCCAATCCGCTTGCCCAGCGTGGCGATTATGGGCATTTACCTCTCATAATTAATGGGAGAGGCCTACGTCCGGCAGGAGACTATCATAGACTGATGATAATGAAGCAAACCATAGAACCAACAGTAGCCTGTGGGACGTCTACAACTTCATAAGTATCACATGTCCGTTGCTGGCCCATTTAAATGAGAAAGATTCACTGTCACGAAGGGAAAAGGGACAAAAACATAAGTGCATTATCTTTGACCACCACGGCGACCTTTATAGTCACAAACAGGAGCATGTTAAGTTTAGAGTGAAGTAATTATTATGTGATGTCGTGGTCTAAACTGGATAACCATTCAAGCATAAAAAACCAGAATAATTATGTTAATAGATTTGGAATCAATAAATAAAATATTAAACACTCTAATTAGGGTGAATATCTGATTCAACCGCCTAATTTTGTTGGCATCATTTTTGCCGAAGTTTCTATTCGTTACAATGTGCTACTTTGTCACCTGAAAGAGCCACGATACCTTATACAAATGACGAAGTATATCATGGAGACATTTAGAAACTTCGGCAAAAATGATGCTACCAAAATTAGGCGGTTGAAACACTCAGATATTCACCCAGTAAATAAATATCATCGGACAACTTTACACAAGTCGACCATGTCCCACGATCTATACTCAATTATTATGGGTACTAAGCGTAAACAAACACTTTTTAAATTATTCTTTCACGAAGCTATGCAGATACATGGTAGAGACCTTACTTGTCAACTTTTAGAAGGAATTGGTAATTACAAAACTTGAGATGCATGAAATCCTACATCTCATGTCACACTGTACATACATTAGTCAAACTTTTGAAATCTTACCTGTAGATACAAGTGAGATCTTCCAAAGAACATCAAATAAATGTTTTATATTACATTCAGTCATTCACCTACACTTTGAACTGTCGTGATAAAACTTTAAAGTTACGAGTTCGTATTCTCACATCCGCTTTGTTGAAAAGACATGAAAGCGCTTTGTACGGTGACGCACTGTGGCCGTCGCTTGCATCGCTTAGCGAACATTTGTTTCAGACGAAAATGTTAGGCTGGTGTCCAGACATAAGAGATTTCATATCACGACAGGCGCGGATCCCCCCTGGCACTGGATTTATGTATGGCTACGTGGTGTTTCAAGTATAAAATACTATCATACCATAGGTCCGTGCCCCCCTCCCCCCCCCCCCCCCTCCAAGAAGTCCTGGATCCGCGCCTGTATCACGATCAGGCTTAAGCAATTAATAGAATTGAATATAAAATAAAATATTAAATAATTATTACTTCATCTTTTAAACAAAAAGCTGTCGTGAGACTCATTCATACTAAAGTTATATTTCACGCGAGTTACTTACGTTTTTGCGGGCACCAGATAGACAATAATGTACGTAACAAAGTACTGTGACTACTTAGAAATACACGTCAACATTTATTCCAAAAATTTTGTGATTCCGATCATAACTCGTACGTAAACATGAGATAGATGGCAGCACATACCACGATGGGTTTGAGGCAAAAGCTCGGTAACCAATAAAATAGAAATTCAGCTATCCGAGATGTATGGGATGTTCACCTCTTTGTAATTTCCGAGTGTCTCTCGGTTGGATTGCTCTCGTTGAAATATTATTTTAGGATGCTGCGTATTATCTCAAAATAATGAGATACTGTACACTCGGAAATTTAATTGCTCTATACACGGTGGGCCCGAGGAACCCGACCAACTTTAACTACCGATTCTAAAGCCTATTTGGAGCATATAATGTACATGACCTGCAGGCCAATTACGCATAATTTTCGAGATATTCATTATTTTAATCAAAACTGAAATTCTAAAATCTCCAGTCTAACGCACCCTAAGAACATCACGTGCATAGTTAGTTTAAAAAAATATAGCGACACGACAAGCACTATTTTCAGTATTTCTGGCCAGTTAGTACCTATCGAAGAGTTTGTCATCCAAATAAAAAAGGTTTCTTTCGTCACTATGAATATTTATTTTAATTGTAATGAGCATGGGGAGCTTGAAGTTTGAGTGTAGTTATCTTTTCTCATTCCTAGGCGTACTTTAACATTATACCTTTATCTTTCATTTATCAGAAATAATACTCTTCACTTATCAATAGAATACACTTTAGTTTATCGTGCTCAATCACAAGAGTGCAAACTATTTACGCTAATACTCGTAACTGGCCCATACCTAGTTGGAAATTAATATGACTGATATGTCAACGTCAAAAAGCCGGTCAAAAAGATTGCTGATTGTCACGCAAAATCACATTGCAAATAAAGTGTTACTTCTGTTTAAATAAATAATCGCTATGCCACCGCGTTATTCTTCGCGCGAATTAGCAGATATCCATTTTATTTACGGATTTTGTGACGGCAACTCCCATGAAGCAGTTGTTGAGTTTAGGACCAGGTATCCAACTCGTCGTGTGCCGCACCATGCTACGTTTGTGGATGTACGATTTTCTGAACTAGGTCTTGGAAAAAATCGTTATGAAAGAGTGATCAATCTGGATTTACATACGGAGAACCGGATAATGAACATGATCACGGAAGATCCGACGTTGTCATCGAGAGCCGTTGCTCGGATTGTAGGAGTTAATTACAGGGTCGTATTAAAATTATGGAAAAAGTACGGTCTTCACCCTTTTCACTATCGAAAAGTACAAGGGTTGTTAAACAACGATGGGCTTGCTAGAATCGCATATTGTCAAACAATGAATCAGAAACTCGTAGAAGATCCCGGATTTCTCAACAAGATATTGTGGTCTGACGAATCTTTATTCACAAGAGAAGGAGTATTCAATTCTCACAACCTACACATGTGGCTTCCAGAAAATTCTCATGCAAAGAGAGAAAATGCCTTCCAATATAAATAGGGTTCACATTTTGAAAATTTGATTAATTAATAAAAATTCGTTGCTTGCATTGGGTTTATTTTCTTTTGCTAGTATAACTAACTAATTTCAAATAAAAAATATCATAAAACAATGTGAAAGTACTAAATATGGTTTCACTAGCATAATCGCTTTTACTTTGGTTACGAATTTACGATATTGAAATTTATTTAGATACAATTAATTATTTTTACCTTTGGCCGTGGTCGTGTGGTGACGGCAGTAAGAATACATTTGTCACCACCCCAACTCCTCCTGCGGGTGTCGTAAAAGTCGACTAAGGGATTGAAGTGTCACTGACCATTACTTGATAGAAAAATGATGATGGGCAGCAGCGTCATCATAGTGGACACATTACTGCGACCGCCAATCCGCTTGCAAGGCGTAGCGATTATGGGCATATACCTCCTAATGCGTCTATACGCATAGGTAATAGGAGAGGACTATGCGCCCAGCAGTGGACTATCATAGGCTGATGATGATGATTTTTACCTTTTATGTACCTAAATCATTGGCATTATGAACTCAATAAATTGAGATGTTTCGGTCGATTCACTTAAACACGAACATGCTTGACCTACCCATAAGACTTTTGTTGTCATGTCACAATGACATGACATGACACATACCGTCACGCCGCTCGCCGTACATCGTTTTATATCGGAATGATTCGTAAAGTGTCGGTTTTCGCCAAGGGAGAAGAATATCTTTCTCTCATTCACTCAACTAAAGATTTGTTTACAAGGAAGTGCTAAATTTAATTGATTTACTTTATTCTAAAAAACAAAATTGTTAGGATACTTAATTAGACCTATGTTGATATAACATTAATTACTCGTAATATCTTCAGGAATACCCTGTTTGAATCTGTCGGGTTCCTCGGGCCCACCGTGTATACCTTACAATTATATTGAAACAAAAAGCCTGTGTTGAATATTATATCTTTTTACAAACACAAAATGTGAATTTATGAGACAATTTAATGAGAAACATTTACAAATTTCCCAATTAAACTACCTATACTTTAAAAATTAAATGGGAATATTTTTTTCTGATCGAACAGCTTCAGCGGGTTTTTTTTAATGAGTTAAGCGATTATGCTTATTATTATCATCTAATCAAATCATACTCAAAAACAGCTGAATCGAAATCGAAATGACAATCTGAAATTGGATGCGAAAATAGCTGTCGAATACCCATCATACATAGAACAATAGATTACAGATTACAGCCATATATGGGAGAAAGAAAAGTCAATCTATTAATGCAACGACTGTTTTAAAATCACAACGCATGCAACTTTCTGCTTTTGAAAGACCAAAATATCACAAGTTAGCTGTTTGCTACAAAACGAAAATCATAAATTGGTTATAAAGGGGGAAAGAAAAGTGCCACTTGGCAACTTTGTTGTTGGGTACAAATTGCGACTAAAGAGTTTTGTTTGTAAGAATTTCAACCTGTTTCATGATTTAAGTTTACTGCTCACCGTTCACGGCTAACGCTCTCGGATATAGACTATACATAATTATAATGCATGAAGTATTTATCAAGTTAACTCTTAGCCTTTACAATATTATTGTACAGGTGAAGATATAGGTGTTTGAGTCACTAATAATATAACCTCGCACACCAAAACATAGAGTTTTTCATATATATTGTGATACATTGTTAAGTTATTTCAACGTCTGGTTGACGTAACTAATGACCGAAGAGCTGGCGACTTCCTCGCACAACGCATCAGTATTGCGATACAGCGAGGAAATGCCGCCAGCATCCTCGGTACAATGCCACAAGGGCCAATCTTAGATATAGGTTAGGTTAAATAGATTAGTTAGATTTAATGTATGTATGTACAATACATAAATTGTAGTTTTGAAAATAAATATTGAAAAAGTTTTTTCAACATTTCGTATGGGAATATGATTTATTTTCGGGATTTCGGCGTTGGTTGGTGTGTGCGAGATTATTTGTGATTCAGGAAACACTCTGTATAAATTGCAACGGAGTAGACCATGAACGTTGCACATACAGAAAATAATTAAATTAATTTGCCTTTTCCTTTAACTGTGTCTTTATATTCACATTAAGTTTATAGTTATTTTATCGAAACGATACTGCCATATTACTTTGTATGACTAGCACCTTGTGAAACGAAATATCGTTGTTTAGTTCTATTAAGTAATAAACAAATTATCTTATATCACTTTGATTTCAGATTAATAACAAACTACCTAACACAATTTAAAAGAGATATCTTTACCTTTTCGCCGTCAATTACCTACATGCCATGACCGTCACCCACGGCTTGATATGGATTCACAAAATTAAAAACAAAATACACACACATTCCACGTGGCAGTAAAAAGGACAAGTCTCTTGAAACACTTTTTCAATTCATAAAATGTTTAACATTGTCGGTACCATCTACAATTTAAGTTTCAAATATTACTTAAAACGGAATATTTTTATTGAATGTTGTTAATGACCGCACTAGAAACTGTAACAAAACGAAGGCAAAAAGGATACCTAATTAAAAATTTGCTTTTCCTAGGTTTCAGTGAGAGGCAGCTACTTTCAGATTGCTTAGTTATTTCTGTTCACTAATTACACTGCAGATGGACGTAGCCAATCAGTATTTATAGTGAGCGGTCAGATTACAGTCACAAGAATATAAAATAAGCTTAGCTTCTGTATTCTGGCTGCCTATCTCGGGTTCCAATAATAAAAATAAATAATAATAATAAATATTTTTTGGACATATTTACACAAATCGACCTAGTCCCACGGTAAGCTCAATTAAGGCTTGTGATGTGGGTACCAGGCGACGATATATATAATAGATAGATACCTACATAGACACTTAAATGCATAGACAGCCTTATGACCAAGGAACAAATATTTGTGATAAATAAATGCCCTCGCCGGGATTCGAACCCGGAACCTCCAGCTTCGTAGGCAGGGGCACTACCAACTGGGCTACGGAGGCTGACAATAACCAAATGAAAAGAAAAGCCACAAAATGCGTAAGATTATTATACTACATTCTTTTGCAGTAACCTTCTCCTTTATTGAAGTCGGTTAAAAAGTAGGCAAGTTATTACCGTTGAATTTTCGTTCCTGAATTCAGGCACAGATTGAAGTGAAGTAATTCCACCTACCCATTGACCTGGTATTCCCAGGCGACAGGCAAAAGAAATATTCCATTTTCTGCCGTTGAAATGAAATTCTACTCAAAAGTAAATCAATACAGCAGACCGCGGTTGGTATAATAGGTATGTTGGTAAATGAAATGACTTATCGGAAAACTGTTTGCCAAGCTCTTCAAACCAAATCTCACTTCGATGGGTAAATATAACCTGAAACGGTTCGAATTAATATTTGCGGATATACGTACTATTTGGCAACTTTTAGCCTCTTTTAACAATAAATTATAGGTACAAATGACTTGTGTACCGTTATGTATGTACCGACTAGTGGTATCACAGAACAAATACCAATAAAAATGTTACTGCATGTAAATAAAATAGGTCATCAACGTCATCATCAGCCAATTTCTCTGTCCGTTTGTCACAGCCGATTTACTCGGAAACTGTTATTATATGTAAAGGCAGAGATATGGTAAAGGTTAGACAAGCAATCGACTTCGACATTCGAAATTATGAATGACTAGACTAGACCTTCATCCACTCTTCTGGCAGATTTTGACAAGAATACAATGTTTTATAATGATGTGAATTATGTTTCTACAGTATGTATGTATATGTATTTACAATGGAATTTGATAAGGATTCGTGCTGTATTCATCGCAACAAAATTATGATATTTATTTAGTAAATAGTAAAAAACATAGGGGTGGAGCCCAATCCACCATACATACCTGAGGGGTAGTATTTTGATCCGTTTTCATGATATCAGCTATGCTATTCTCTTATTGACACATTCGACGCTGCGTTCGTCAACGAGCTCGATGTCGAGACAGCCTTGTCTAAAATCCTAGCTGTTTGATTTGACATTAGGAATCGAGGCTGTGAGCGAGCTTGTGGGCGAGTTCGTCGCTGTTTTTCGTTAGAGAATACGAAGTTCATACATTAAACGTCAAACTTTCGACGCAATGTAGTTCCAGCTCACGCCGCATTCGTCGCCGAGCGCTAGTGTCGTTTAAAGTACATTAGTGAATACCATTTTTAGGCTCGACGCTGCCGCAGCACTGTCACAGCGCTGACAGCAAGGCGGTTTCCTTAGTGAATAACACTGCAGGTGCTGCGGAACCCTTTTTGCGAGAGTACGATTCGCACTTGGCCTGTTTTTTAACATTTAATGTTAACGGAATAAATTGGTGCTTGCGTACACACTACCCATTCCGCGCACATTCCAAAAGTCCCCTCAACTAAGCGTTTATCGTAAAGCTATTGAAATTAGAAAACATCGGAATTTCAACATGAATGAAGGACGAGGGTTTCCGTGGAATCCGGTAAATCCTACAGATAAACGGCAAGCATGGTGAAATATCTACCTTTAAAATTCATCGGATGTTGTGCGTATTGTGACAACCCAAGAGAAAAGTGAATAATTAAGACAGAGTACAGTCACCATCAGATCACGGGCATGGATCAATATATCTGGACTCTGGACATGCACCTATACATACAGAGGCCTGCTCAGATATTACTCACAAACTGCTGTGGCCACACCGATATATCTGATAGCGACTGTACACAAAGCCACGGGAAAAAGTCAAGATAAATACTAAAGTTATTAACGTTATCAGTATAATTAGAAATTCTTAGGATAGTCAAAAACAGCGTCCTAATTTATGAGCAAACATTACACCCAGTTACTTTTCAAATGTATATTTATCTTCATAGATCACAATATTCAATTTATAGATCAATTCTGAGGTCTATCGTGTATATGTATAGTACGAGAAATATAAAATTACAAACTGCGTCCTAATTTATGAGCAAACATTTCACCCACTCAATTTTCACATGTATATGTTAAGAAAGGTGATCATTTAAACAATAGAGGCATAATTAATACAGTTTCCTAGATTTTCGAAACTTTCAGTGTGGCCTACGTACAGTGGCGTGCACTCCATATAGGCAAATAGGCACTCTGCCGTGCAATTCCTAAACCACAGTAACTGCCAATTTTCCGATTTTTGGTTTATTGGTGATCTATAATCAGCAAATCAAAACGCATAATCCCAATCGATCGGTTTTTAATTTGGAAAATTGGAACATGGAAACTCGATATCCCAAAAGCAGTAAGTGACTAGTTTTTCCTGCACAATGCAATATAAAGCGCAGTAAAATGGTCTACGGCTACGGTTTTTGGGCTGATACTAACTAAAACGCAGTACAGGTGTAGATTTTTATGATTTTTAGCATGTAAACTGATAGTATCTCGTTTATAAGGAAACTAATTAAAACACAGTATACAATTTTTATGCTAAAAGTGTTGTACTGCGTTTCCAGTTTCATAGATTAATAAGCATAATTACTAGTTAAGACGCAGTAGGAATAAAATAACGATATTTAAAGTGGTACACTACTGTTCATATTGCCATCTAAACTGCAGTAACAAGTTCATTAATGTACACATTATGCTGTATTTTGTATTACTTTCATGAGCAATAATACTAGCTAAAGGACAGTAGCACCCCAGGGGACTGCAGTTTAGGCAGTATTTTTATGTTATTTGACTATTTTAACTGCATTTAGACGTTTATTTTAAGTGGCGAATTCGAGTTAGTTCCATCTCGGACGTTCAGTCCTTGAAGAGAGCTTATAGTGATATCGTTAGAACATCCTGTTTAAGGTAGTAAAATAATTCTTGACTTATTTACAATTTAAAACAACCAAGGTGTCGTCTGTTGATAAACGTATAAAAACTTATTTAAACACATAAAGGTAATTATTAGGTTCTTAAAAGACAATAAACCTTCTCTTTAGTTTGTACACATTTAATTTTGCTATGTGAGTTATGGTTCATAGGCGGCGGTATCATCTTATTAAGCAATGCCTTGCCAACAAATATCATCGTTATGTCGTAATATTGTTACATTTCTTCTTGATTGCGGTACCTCGCCGTAACGTATGAAGTAGATTATACATATGAATTATACGAATACCGCCAATACCGGTCAATGATCGAGTATTTAGAAATTTGTATTTACCTGTTTTGGGATTCGATAAGATTGCTACATACTTTTTGGTTTAAGTTTCTTGTACGGTAATTCCAGATGCATTTAACAAATTTCTTTACGTCAGTTTAAATTCAAAGCTAAACATAAAATATGAAAATAAATTCTTAATCATTTCTTTCATGAATTGTTACATAATATATATACGGTGTTATTAAATTAGTCACGGCTATTTAAGGGACTTTAGTTAACATCAAAACAATTAACTTTCACTAGAAATTAAAAAAAAAACATTTACTGAACAAAAAAGAACATTATGATTTATTTTCTAAATAATCATCCCCTATGTAATATCCTGTCAAGATGTTCGTTTAACACTGTCTGTCATGGCCTTATTAAAGGCCTCCACAAACCGGCCGGCGGTTCTAGAATTATGAAAGAGGTTTCATTTATTTATCTTATTAACAGGGTGCTTTGACGAAGCAAATTTGTTTCCTAGTTTTCTCCAAAAAACATAACAAAACCTATAACGTGTCATACATAAATATACTCCAGGAACGGAGTACTATTCTAGTGACAGGTCATCATCATCATCATCAGCCTATGTTAGTCCACTGTTGGACGCAGGCCTCTCCTACTAACCATGCGTATAGACGCATTAGGAGGCAAATGCCCATAATCGCCACGCTGGGCAAGCTGATTGGCGATCGCAGCAATGTGTCCACTATGATGACGCTGCTGCCCATCATCAATCTTGTAGAATGGTCAGTGACACTTCAATCCCTTAGTCGACTCTTACGACACCCGCAGGAGGAGTTGGGTTGGTGACAAATCCGTACCTGAGAGGCATATAACTGTAAGCGCCAATTTAGTAATTATACAGGAGAGGCAATTTAGTGTCAAAATTTGGCTGACAAGATGTTTCAGGTCGCATAAAATAATAAATAAGAGGTTTCTGTTACAGATTTTTTTATTAATCAACGGTATATATACTTCTTATTAATATTCGATATTTTCCCAGATATAATTAAGTTGAAAAAGGTGTTTTATTACGAAAATATTAAAAAACCACCTCACATACAGTATTCTGCTTCTAAACTTTTTTCAGATTCAAGCAGTTACAGTAAAAATATTACTTATATAAATCAACAAAAACTCCAGTTTTCCGATTTTTTTTACAATATAATTAACTTATAACAATAGCATAACTTTAATTAACTTGTACTAATATATTATATGATTGTATGTACTTTTAGGGATTAGGTACAAATTATTATTATGAAGTACCTATACGGTATACTAGTATCTTTAACTACTTGCGTCAGTCTTCATTGTCTGATAGTCTTCAAATTGCCTTCTTTGGTCCCAGCTTTGCATAGTTTCCCAACAATTTTTGAAAAGTGACAGCCGTTGGTTATCGGAAATTTTTGTGTTACACTTAATTAACAAGAAATAGGACAAGGTGGCTTCATTTCTTTTTTGGATATTACCTTATTTGCTTCAGATACTGAACTGACGTACATTTTCCCATGTAATCTTCGGTTTTTGGCTTTTTCCCTTTTCCACTTAGAAAATTTTCGGTTTCTTTTTTTGGACCTGTTTTTCTTTCCTTCTCTATAGAAGGAAGGAAGGAAGAAGGAAGGATCTATATCCTTCTGAGGAAGACTGAGACTCTTCAGACGACGAAGAGCTAGCAATAACAAAATTACGTGTTGATCTTACTCTCTCCGAAGACTTTTCATCTAATGAAGGTTCTATGACGCTTGTCGAGCTGTCATCGGCGTACACGGTAAAATTAATAGTTTGTTCAGAATCATCCACAAACGAATAATTTTATGCCCGCGTCAAGTGTTGTATATCTGAGTTAGGAGGGACTCAGTCTGCATCGTTATCATCCGAAAAAGAATCAGACGGATCATCGGTGTCTGGGTAATTACTTACACATTCCAGGGAATCCAGAACCGATGCAACACTGTTGAATTAGCCTCCAAAAGTGCCTAAAAATTCGTGATTTTAACAGTGTTCAGCTCCGTTAGTTGTACTTTAGAGTGTTGTTCTTTTCGATCAGGTGTAGGTATTTGACTTACGAACCTTGCTTTGGGAATTTTAGTTTTACACATACATACGTACCCACAAATAACAGGTTAACCCATTTATAAACACGACTTCAAATATTAGCAATTAATCCACAAAACAACACACATAACCATAAAAATTTCACTTACTTTCATAATTTTCAGTTATAAGGTTTACGAGATGTTTTCCTCGACGAAATTTCCACATTTTTTTTACGCACGTTTAATGTGTCTTATCATTAATCGGTTTGTGCACATGTAAATACCAATAACAATAAGCTATGCAAATGAAGGTGACTAACTCTTATAATAATTCTACCCTACTACTAAAGAAAATCTACCACTGCTTATCAATTTTGCGAAGCATAAACACTGTAACTCCGGACTTACACTAAAATGCAGTTATTTTATATCTAGTTGTATTTTACTGTATGTCACTTACATTAAGATGCTTCTCAGTGAGTTACGCTCTTACAGTAAAATACATTTGAGAAACTTGGAGTTTCTGAAGATATCGATATATATTAAAAAATAAGTCGATGGAGCTTAAAAAATTATGTACGATGGTGTAAAATACCAAAAATCACAAAATATGGAGATACATTGTTATGCTTCTCTGGTACGGAAATGTATTCTAGTGATAGGTCATAATTAATGACAATTTATTCTTTTATAGGGTTTTGTATTATAATATACAGTATTCTAAAGAATTTTTGAATTATGACTGACACGAATACGTAAGAAATTATATTTATTAAAATTAATCGTAGAAGTGCTACGCCATAATCAGTCATGAGCTTACTCATTGAAATCAATGTAAGGCTAAATTTAATGTGCCATTTGCTATGATTACAACCGATACTGGTACCTTAAGTTGATTGTTATTTCATTGCTTAAGAAAATGTGGTAATAAACCTTAATTTTTGTCTAATTTTTGTATTATTGACGACAAATCCCTAAATAAACTGCGTTTTTCAAGTAAATTATAAATCGTTTTTTACTTCCTTCTGTGTCTTACATTGGCATGAAACTTGATAAGCGTGTTTGAATTTCTTAATAATAAAATTATGTAATGCTGTTAAAAAGTTTTGTTGCATTTTAATTACTTTATTTAAAAAAAACTATATTTTACTGCTGTGAATGAAGTTCGTAGCACGAAAATTCAATCAAAATACTAGTTAAATTACAGTACACTAGTCCCTTTTACTGCAGTTTAACCTGTAAAATGCCGCCTATCTCTATAAAGCACGCAAAATTTGTGCAGTAAGTGGTAATTTTACTGTGTCTTAATTAGTAATTGTTACGTTTTTCCCTATTTTTAAAAGCGCAGTACAAACACAGAATTTAGAAAAAAAAAACATATTTAATTTTAGAAAATGCAGAAGAACGTATTTTTTAATTTATAATATTGTATGATTTTAATACTTCATTTTAGACAAAAAAAAATCTCAATAACTATAAAATCTTGGAAAATATATTACTTTAAAACTGTTTTTCGCTATTATCTCAAAATCGACTTTTGTCAGTTACTGTGGTTTAGGAATTGCACGGCAGCACTGCCTACCCTAGCAGAATTCTGAAAGAAATCCACTCATCCGTTTAGTATTAACGCAGTTCGCGGGGATTTAAATTTGCGCGCGACTCGGCTCGCATACGATCGCATAGGCGGAATTTGCGCCAGAACGCGGAGAGCGACACCAGGGTCGCGTTTTATAAAGTTACAATTTACAATTTCGCTGTTTGCTTCTCTAACGCACGCACGTATTGGCGAGAAAGAGAGGCAAACAGCGAAATTGTAAATTGTAACTTTATAAAACGCGACCCTGGGATAAGGCAACTGCTATTACAGCCTACCATGAATGTAGGATTAATATGGATTTGACAACGTTATAATAATAGCAAGAACGAAAGGGATGGTCTTATGAAACTTTTTACTAGTGGAAGTGAAAAGGAACGATAATCGTCCGTCCTTATCACTGTGCCACTATTTTTTGTGTGTGTGTGCATTAGATGCTAAATGTAAGTGCCAGACAAATGCGTTGAATACGTCACTAAGTGCCTGTGTGGCACTTTCGTCTTAGTAGTAAGTGACTATGTCTATCCCTCTTAGTGGCACACTATGTGCGGCCCCTCGCAGCCTACAAAAACACACATACTCACACCGTGCGTTTGTGTAAACATGTCCGTGAACTATATACATATTTTCGCCCAGTTCACACATAGATAGAAAATGACGCACACAAGAACGAAAATAAGCGGCGCCTATGCCATACGTGCGAGAGAGAGCAGATATTGGTATCTCAACTTATGGAGTCGCCATCGTAGAGGGCCTACCACGAATGAAGTTTTGCCTCGCTCTCGCACTTGTACATTCGAACGTAAGTGCGACAGAGAAGCAGCACGTCAATGGTTCGCGGTAGGTCTACTGGTCGCGCAAAGTCGTGGCCAAATTAAAAAGGTCTTCTTTGGTATGATTTTTACTTGAAGTGAGAGGCGTTACAATATGTCCGGTTTATTTGTTTACAAATACAAACAGTCATTTTTGTTGAAATTTGCAATGCAATACACTTTTGAAGGTTAGAAGCAGATAATTTGTGAAAATATCAAAACTCTTTTATTGTTATTATGTATTAGTTCGATATGGAGCGATTTTCTTACGTTTTCGATTTAATTTTTAGTGTAATTGTGTTAGATGTGGCCGTGCGTGACTGAATTATGATATGAGTTTTAAATGTGAATGATGATTGTAGCTGTGACTGTGGTGTGTCTTGTTTACGTGTTGATTTAGCAGGTTTTAACAAATAAAACAAAAGAAGTTTGTAAAGGTACGTGTATGCAACAGTTGTATTGTAATTATTTCAAAAGTTGTTGTTAGTTAGTTCGTATCCGTAGCCGTACTCGCCAATTTCACTTAAATTAGGTAGGTACGAACATTTTAGCTGGCTGGTTGCATTTCTGCTGGAAAACACCAGCGATTTGAAAAGCATTGGGTGCTTATGTTACATCGAGACTTACGGTCGAGATAAATAAGACTTAGTTTTTGTCGCATGTTATAGAATTTTAGTGAAAGTCTGTGTACATACGTAACCCGCGAGTTGGCAATGGCAATGTGATGTTCAAAATAATTTGTTCGTCAGGTAAAAAAAAATTGCCTACCCTGACCAAAAACCCTGTGCACGCCACTGCCTACGTACCATAACGTATTTAAAAAAAATTGAATTTGTAATAAAATAAATACTTACTAATAAGTAACCCCCTTATTCATAAACGTCTGTTAACTTAACAAGCCGCAAATAATTGTCTGTCCCTTTCGGTCTTAACAATGTGTTCATAAGAGCAAAAGGGACAAACAATACTTAGCGGCTTGTTAAGTTAGCAGACGTATGAATAAGGAGGTAAGTATTTATTTTATGACACATGAGAAGAAGGAAACGTGAATGATTTTTTTTTTTTCTTTTTTTTTTAATACCACGTCGGTGGCAAACAAGCATACGGCCCGCCTGATGGAAAGCAGTCACCGTAGCCTATGGGCGCTTGCAACCCCAGGGGTGTCACATGCGCGTTGCCGACCCAATAAGAACTTGTACACTCCTCTTTTGAAGAACCCCATACTGTAGTCCAACGGGAAAACCTCGGCAGGGAGCTCATTCCACTGACGGACCGTCCGCGGGAGGAAGTTCTCAAGAATTCTATTTCTCCGTATAATGACTGAGCCAACAACATGATTTGATTAGAAGATATTCATTAGGTACCGAAACAGCGAACAAAGGGCAAACATTCGTGATCACGCCGGGACACTGTCCCGAAAACCCAAAAATCATATTGACCCTACGAGGATAAACATTCATAAGCTCTTTCGGCTTCAGAGGCCGCATCCCTGACGCCAGAATGCAGAAAATGTGTTCTGTTTTATTAGAGAGCCCAATAAATTCGGAACGTGAGCGGATCAGGTAGGGTGACCATTATTAGATCAACTTTTTATACCGTGCCGTACCATGAGTTGGCAAGTAAAAGTTACGTTAGGTTTTACTCGATACGTAAAGTATTCTATCGCGCTTCGTACTAATTTTATTGGGACATGCGCGACGGGTTGCGTTATGGTTACTGATCTTTTTTTTGTATCAATACATACATAAACTATATTTCTAATTTTATTTGACTACGGTAGTGGCTCAGTGGTTTAGACGTTTGACTTTCAATCCGGAGGTCGTGGGTTCAAATCCTGGCTTGTACCAATGAGTTTTTCCGAAACTTATGTACGAAATATCGGATGATATTTACCATTAGCTTTCGGTGAAAGAAAACATCGTGAGGAAACCTGCATACATCCGCAAAGAAATTCAAAGGTGTATGTGAAGTTCCCAACCCGCTTAGGGCCAGCGTGGGGACTACAGCCCAATCCCTCCTCCATATATGGGAGGAGTCCTGTGCCCAGCAGCAGCAGTGAGACATTATATAGGCTAAAATATTTTATTTGACTACAGGAAGACTCAATTAAGGCTTAGTAAGTACGTATATATCATTGTATTAGTACTTCACGTAAACTACCAAAGGCATAGGACCATTATAAAGAATTGTCCTACAAAATTTACATGTGACTCGTGGTCGTGTGGTCAGGTAGAGGTACTTTGCTTTATCAGCTTTTTGTACTTGTTTGCATTTTTGTTATAATAAAACTGTTTACGTGGATTCATAATATTCCTCATGTCAGCTCTTATTTTCAAGCACATTTCTACATAGACAGACAAAATGGAATGAGCAAATGAAAAGATTTTCCTGTCGAGGATTTCCCGACGGACACACGGAAAAGGCTCTACAGAAAAAAGTAGGTAAACATGCTTGTAATAGGCCGGCAATACATATATGTCGCTTCTAGGATTGGTATGCTTGGTATACTCGTACATCATCAGCCTATGATAGTCCGCTGCTGGACGTAGGCCTCTCCTATTAACTATGCGTATAGACGCATTAGGAGGCAAATGCCCATAATCACCACGCTGGGCGAGCGGATTGGCGTAATGTGTCCGCTATGATGACGCTGCTGCCCATCATCAATCTTTTATCAAATAATGGTCAGTGACACTTCAATCCCTTAGTCGACTCTTACGACACCCGCAGGAGGAGTTGGGGTGGTGACAAATGTATTCTTACTGCCGTCACCACACGACATAGTGTATACCATGATTTGTGGTAATCGTAATGTAATGTATACCCGTCTCATTTTTTTTTACTGTTTTTTTAATATATTTATTTTCAAAACTACAATTTATGTACATAGATTAAATCTAACTAATCTACTTAACCTAACCTATATCTAATCTATCTCATTTGATATTTTTCAAATTTTGCGACACCTTATTTATTCCCTTGGATTGTATTGGTTACATTAACAGCACCTTTTATTAGCACTTGATTTAATTTCTTCCTGGCGAATGCCCCCTAGCCATACCATGAGGTGCCCCGGCGTTATTAACGCGCGTTTATTTTCTATCCATTCCGCTCGGACTTGCGTATTGGCGCGAACGTAGCGGCAGCTCATGAGAGGGCTACTCGTCTTTGTTAGCTCGAGATAAGGAAAAGGAACATTAAAAAAAGGCTAAAAAGGCAGTACATTTGAAAAATGTGAGCGCTTCGACTTGGGACCGCATGACAATTAAATGTTTTGTGACCATACCCAGCAATCGATTTCCTTAAAAATATTTTATGAATCCATTATTAACTTCTGGCATAAAAACTCACCTAAGGTCCAGTGTTTCCAATAGTGTGAAAAGGTTATACACAAACAACAACGGAATTATTTTTAGAATAGCTAATAGAGCCCAAAAACATCACAAATAATGGCGACTCTACTTGCTACAGATCACGTCGCGGTTTTAGCAGAGAATATGAGGGAAAAGAATCTTTTACAGGTTATGCCTATTATTTGGATTTCTTGGAAATGAAACTTATTTAATCAACAGACTTCCATAGGAGCAGTTTCTCAAAACTAAACTTACGTATAATACGTATACCTACTTAGTTTACTTTCATGGCCGGTAGAAAATGTATTTCATATTGTACATTATTATGTTAAGACTATAAAAAAATCTGTGGAATATACCTGCACTTTGTTAAGGGGTAAATTATTGTATTCAGTATTTACAAAAATATTTGTACTTTAGTATACAACATTCTTGCAAAGTACCATACCTATGTACTCAATTGTAATTCAAATAATACTTAATATTTAGAACGCTTTTACTCACGCCATTATCTCGATTAATGATTTCGAATTATCAATCAGCTTAATATACAGGGTGGTCCAAACCTTGACGTCAAAAAATTTTTTTTAGATTCCTCATGTCATGAGATATCAGAATATACCCCATGTATATTAGTCGATTTTTTGTAGTTTTCGAGTTATGAATTTATGCAATTTTTTTTTTGATAAATTCTGGAATGAAGAAATTTATTCATAAAAAAAACTATTGGGCTTTTTAACTAGTTTCTTTTTGTAAAAGTGTTACTACAAATAAAGCATTTACTGACAAAAATATTAGCGTCCTCACTTTGATACAAGTAGGATAAAAAATACTAAATTCAAAATTTTACGTAAAAAACGCATGAAAATGCATTAATGTACGTAAATAAAAAAAATAAAACATATCCCAAGGATTTTTGGTAATCTTAAGACTGCCTTATCATTAAGTATCACTTTTTTTCTGTTTTTACGAAGGCTCAAGGTCTAGGGCGATCTTTAGAATACGAAAATTCCTTGGGATATGTTTTATTTTTTTATTTACGTACATCAATGCTATTTTGATGCGTTTTTAGCGTAAAATTTTGAATTTGGTATTTTTTTATCCTACTTGTATCAAAGTGAGGACGCTAAATTTTTTGTCATTAAATGCTTTATTTGTAGTGATACTTTTACAAAAAGAAACTAGTTAAAAAAACCCAATAGTTTTATTTATTAATAAATTTCTTCATTCCAGAATTACTCAAAAAGAAATTTTCAAAAATTCATAACTCGAAAACTACAAAAAATCGGCTAACATACATGGGGTATATTCTGATAGCTCATGACGTGAGGAATCTAAAAAAAATTTTTTGACGTCAAGGTTTGGACCACCCTGTATAACAGCATCCACTCAACTCGGCTGCCCAAAGTTGAAGTCAAGTATGTCCATTTTTTTCAGTTTTTGTTTTTTTACATATTTTGAAAAAGGAATTTTCTGCATTTTTCTGCATCAAAAATTTTCTTCTAAGTCCCTTATTTTTGAAGTTATAGACAAGAAATGTTTTCAGCTTTGTCGAATTTCCCTCAACATCTACGCTAAAACCAAGCATTTGGTCCAGATCCAAGCTGGAAAGCAGTATCTCTAAATGAGATAAGTACTTGAAATTCAAATTGTCTCTGGAGATGCTTGATTTCAGCGTTTGGCTTTTAAACTAACCAGACGTTTATACGTATATTTTAAGATTTTTAAGTAAAAGCGGAAGTCATTTGCGTCCTGTCTGTGTGTCCGTCTGTATGTAACAGCGGTTTCTGTTGTAACTGTTTAGTGTACGTTTATGAAATTTCAGCTCAAGGTATATATTGTGTGTTGCTACTTAGTTTTGAATATAAATTACAAAATAACATTTTTTAAGGGGGAGCATCCCATACATGTATCTGAATGTCAAAAAATTTTTTTTATCCAAATGTTAATTTGTAATACATCATATGATAGGTTTTTTAAAATAAGTTTATGGTTTCTTTACCAATAATTTGATTGATGGAATACTTTCAGAAATAATAGTCCAGAGAGTCTAAAAAGATGTGTCTACACCCCTTAATTTTTTATCGGCAGGTCTAAAAAATATGAAAAAATATCAAATATATGGGACATGACGCAATCTACTCGCAACATGATTTTGAACATATTCGATCTAGTTGTTTTAGAGAATTCGACAAAATACGTTTTATAACAAAAGCAAAAAGACGTAACTGCCTCATTTTTCCCTACATTTTAGTACAATGCAACAAACCTAAAACCAAGCATGTCAGACTTGCTTGTTTTTACGTTGACGGTTGTTCCCAAAAAGTGGGTGTGCGACAAAGCTGAAAACATTTCTTATTATTTGTGATTAAACTGAGCAATAAAAATAAAATTAAAAATCATCAAAAAAATAACATTATAGTGTTAAACGCCTTGACAATAAATTTGAATTAATTTTGAGTTTATTTGTCGATGAAAATGACAAATTACGTTTTTTTGCTCTCCTGTAAAATTTGCAAAAATGGACATACTTGAATTTGACTTTGAGCAGCCGAACTGTATATTGTATA
The DNA here is from genome assembly GCA_025490895.1 of Thaumatotibia leucotreta. Lineage (NCBI taxonomy): Eukaryota > Metazoa > Arthropoda > Insecta > Lepidoptera > Tortricidae > Thaumatotibia > Thaumatotibia leucotreta. The sequence continues at coordinate 89,125 of JALPQI010030445.1, read as the reverse complement.
TGTAGGTGTAGGCATTGCTGGCTTGGTAAGCACAAAAGTACGGGACGCAAAGTCTTATCCGTGGCGTTCAAAAGGTTAAGAATAGATTTTTTTGACACTGCCGCTTTTGGAAGAGTAGCTTAATTATCAAACCCTACGAGTTTATTCGCCTCGAATCACAGTTGTAGGTATCTGTCTATCATATTGTATATATTTCTCAAAGTAGGGCATATAGTAGCGTTTTATCGATTCAAAAAGACCTCCAGTTTCGTAACATTACCATTCGCAAGAGCTCAGCTTTAACTAACATAATAAGGTCACTGATGTTGGAAAATTCACGATACATTTTTACAAAGCCTTTTGAAGTTTAATGGGTTCCCGCCAAACGCCAGCCAAGTTGTTGTGCTTAGGTAACTGAAATAATTTGCTACAGCCCTACAAGTATCGGTACAAAATGGAAATCATTTTACAAATTAAATTGCTCTGATGGAGTGTTTACTGAGAAAAATATTTATTGAAACCACAATATACAAGCAGAAGTATTTTTTAAGTATATCAACCAATACATTTGTTTAAGATACAAAGTCATTTTTATATGCTTACTAATTGTTAGTTAGGTTTTAGACTGACTTCTATTATAGGTACCCACTTTGCAATTAAACTTAGAAAATCTTGCTTCGATAGCTCTATTTGCCTATTGTTCCCTCGAGTAGGTTAGGTACCTATACCTATGCAAGAGGCAGATGAACGATCCAAGTGGTACGCGTGCAACGAAATTAAACTTGTTTGAGTAAAAATTCCCCTGTTTGACTCTTGTTACCTGCAATGCAATAATAACGTATTTGCTGCCCGGGAGTGTGGCCTAGGGACAAACTTGTCTGAAAGTGACCGCACCAGTGCGTGGTTGGCACTGGCAGTAAACGTATCAAAATCTTGTATTTATTAGTTTATAACTATTGTCATTGATAGTATTTTCGAACAACTTTTACCATTACATACTTAACTTCATTTCGGAAATCTCCAAGACTCTCCCACCGAAAAACTAATGCTGCCAACAGCCATGCATTACCATTCAACGCATCGCCCCAACACCATTCTAATTCTGACCCACAACTACCCATAGTTGGAACATATCTCGGAATCATATTCTTCTAAATATACGCTCAGTCGAACAGAAAATGTTTACCGAATAGAAAACCTGGAATAGATCTGCCGGAGACACGTTCGCTCGAGACATATTTTGCAATTTCATTTCCCTGAGGAGGGCATCGTCTCGGTTTATGCGACACCTTATTCTTTACAGAGCTTAATATTTCTGCTGTAATCTTGACTGTCCGACATGCAATAGATTAGATTATACTTTAAAATGCTGTTGCAAACTGTGCAGTGAAATATTGGATAGATTACGTCACAGCTCTGCAGCATTAGATAATACTTCGTACGTGAGTTTCGCTTTCATATAAATATTTAGAGCGAGGATGAAGCAAAATAAAAACAGAAAGTCGAGATGCTTTTGTTTAGGTAGAAGTTTTATGGTGCTATGTTATGGTAAGCATAAATTCTGTTCCATAGAACTTGTGGAGTAAGATGTAAAAGGTGACATCGTGGCGCAACAATGATCTTAGAAGACCTTCCACAATTTAATTTCATGCCATGTCAGGTGTTTCATATAGGGAGGTCATGACAATTAAATAGTTTGTTCAGTTACAATCAAACTACTTAATGACGACTACCTCCGTAAGAAGCACCTACAAAAAAGCAATTTCTATACAGAGTGACTTCAAATTGGTGATACACAATAATAAAACATGAATCTGTTAATGGTTTTGAACAACTTTTACTATGGGACCAAATATGAAAACTCAAAAAAAAACCGACACTTCCATAGAAATGTGCTATGATAAGTTGACCAAAATGTATGGTAGCGTCAATTTTTTTCTTGAGTTTTCATATTTGGTCCCATAGTAAAAGTTGTTCAAAACCATTAATAGATTCATGTTTTATTATTTTGTATCACTAATTTGAAGTCACCCTGTATAGTACGTAAGCAAGCAGTTGATTCTTTTAAAGAATATTGAAGCTATTCAGAAACTGCTGTTAGGTGTCAATCGCTCAAGCATATTATTCGAAAATTGGTCAACAAACACTAGCTAGTTCCTCTACGACAGAGATGCCAGAGCGCACAAAATCGATATGTATTGGGAAACCTACTCTGAAAAACCAGAAGCATAATGACCAGACCGTCTATAAACTTCGCAGCTAGATTACTCCTACCACTCGAATGCAGCGATATGCGCCGCACACGCCATAGCCTCGCACGCTACGCTAGTTCAAAAGAATAATTTTAGGGTGTATTTTTTGCTGCGGCCACTGGCCGAGTTCGCGTTTTATTGCACACTATTCCGGCGAATAAACGCGCCTGGGGGGTTTAATGGAGCGGCCGTGGGGGGGCGCCCCCGGACCTACGCCAGTATTCAATATTTTTGCGTGCGAATTGCTCTCGGCCTGTGGAAACCACTAATCAGCGAGGTACACACATCGCGATAACATGCTCGGCGCTGTTTGGCTGGGAATCATACTCGTATATCAGGTGCTTCTGTTCAGTGGATATCTAAATTCCGTGCAACGCTATTCACGTATCGTGTAAGAGGTTTCGGGGAGATGTGGAGGCAGAAATGTGAAGATATATATCTGTTGGAAGTGCACACAACTTTAAATATACATTTTAAATACCATCGTATCATATTAATTTAATATAGGGACACATTGAGTGCGATATACGTATCCGAGTGCCAGGTTTAGAGCACTAGACTTGCTGAGTATCACAATATATTACTCTTTAGTTTATAGCCTCAATTTTTTGGGACTCGTCTATATGAGATCGCCTACGAACTACGAAATAGTGTGACCTAAAAACGACGCCATATTTTGCGCCAGCGGAATAAATTCCTGGCAATTTAATTTCGCTTTAAAACAGTTGCGTCAATTTTCGATTGTTTTTTTCGGGCAAAATGCTCGCCCGACCGGGTTGCTGTCACACACACTCGGCAACTCGGCTTGCACTCGCTTTTTGGACTATATAAAGGCATTCTCCTATTTCCTTTTGTACTTTTGTGCTGTATAAAGTGGCAAGTATTATATCTGTACCACTTACCTGTATTTTGTATACTTCTGGATAACAAAAAGTGGAAGGTTGAACAGCGAAATTAAATTCGACACATTCATAGTGAAGTGGTCCGCCAGCATAACAGTGTATGTATGGGACCAATGATATTTTTTCACGATTTTAACCAGTATAAAAATAAATGAATAGGTAAAAGAGGCAGAGGAGGCTCTGACTCCTTTCACACTCCTTTTTGGGTGAGAGTTTTGAATACGTATTTATTTAAATATAATCACATTTAGACTTTAAACCTAATTCTGAAAACCGACTCTGACCTGCATAGACATTCAGGTGAATTGAAGGCCATTTTATAGCACTAACACTTTGTGTATCGTATTACTATTTTCCCGTTGTATTTTGAATAGACAAGTAGAGTCAGCAATAAACACTTAATGCTCGAAAGAAAGGACAAAGCTGATGGGTAATCGTTTGATTCCCGAGGAGCATACATAATGTCATAAAAGTTTATGCACAGATCACGAATTCCTATTCGTACCTATTTGTTACATAGTGTATCTACACGCCTGAGGCACAACGGAAGAACATACATGCTGAGTTGTGACCTTTTTGTGGCAAGCTGTCGTTCTGTGTTTATTTCTTAATTATGTCTTTGTCTATACTGTGTTTGTCATAAATAAATATTATTTCATTTCATTTCATTTATAGTTTTGCATATTATGTTCTATGTACCTACAATAACCATGTTATGTTACTAGTTTGGGAGTCAGATTTTAGTAACAAATGTACAATTTATATACATCATTACGTCCAGATAGGTACATACTTTGTTTCATGAAGTACAAAAGCAATTTCAACTTGATAATTATGAAACTTAAGAGAATGAAAATCTTCAAGAGTGCAATCTAGTGCAGCTCGCCATATAGCAATTATTCTGGCCATGATTAATTCATCTATCCAGCGTGGCTTAGTTTGAACGCAGTAATTTCACGGCGTTACCGAGTCAAATTAAAACAGTGAGAATTTAATTAAATGTGTAAATGGGTCCTTGTAAAAATCGCGGTGGAGTTGCGGCGGTATTGCGATCGTAACGCTAGCGTAGGTGAGATACTTGAGCGATCTGGAACTTTCTAGATTCAACGGGTATCAGTAATGATTAATAAAAACAGGGCTGCCACAAGCCACAACAGATCAAAACTGGTCGTTGCGGCAACTTTTTAGCCCACACCATCAATAATATCCAGCATCTGTCTCTGACACTTCGACACTAAGACGCTAGTCTTAGAGTGACAGGGACAGACTCAAAATTTACGATCTTCCAAGTTGTCGCAGTCGAAAGCGTAATACCTATTACTTTCTGTAGATCCCGCTCATACTCGCGTATTTTAACGAGCGAGGGGAATGGAAAGATGCATTTAGACCAAACGAGCATTCGCTCATTCTATACCCCACTCTACGAAATCAACGAATTTGTGTAACGAACGAATTTTGTAGAGTGGGGGATATAATGAGCGAATGCTAGTTTGGTCTAAATGCACCTAAATATGTAAATTACTTATATAGGTGCGTACTTGTACTCCTAATCTGTTATTATTTTATTACCTTTGGAGTGGATTCGTCAATAAAGTGTGGTGAGAAAAAACATACTCATATATAATGAAATTAGCGTAGGTGTAGACAAAGCAACTTACGCCATCGACTACGTTAAACTCACGCGGTATGCACAAACGAATAATCTCAAATAGGTAGCCAATTCCCTCATAATACCGTAACCTTGTAAAATGGGGTGAATAGGCTAATTTGTTCTGATGATGGAATCAGAAGGTGATCATACTAAATTGGAAACAAAATAAGACTAAGGAAAGTACAATCAGCGACAAAACTAATATGTATAGCCCACCGGCCCACTTCGCAGGCTAGGATATGACGTCAATCGACTTTTGTTACTTTAAATTTTGTATTCTTAAGAACATAGCCTAAGATTGTAATGTATTACTTAATTACTCTTTGGATGAGCGGTGCTCTCTTAGCACAAGTGTATTAACACTTAAAAAGAGGCACCAGTGTAGATATTGTTATTACTTCTAAAGCTATCGAATAAAATATTTTTGATTTTTTTTTTGACGTCACCCAGTGATATCATCTCTTGGCGATAACAATACTCTTTCAATGGCATATACATGTCACGATAAACGTAGTGCTGTCAGCCGCCTTATTTGACTAGCCCTCCGACTCGCCAGCACTCGGTAAGAAATAGGAACTCCGGGCCTGAGCTCAAGTGTGCACTGCATCCGACTCCATTCGCTATGGCGAATTTCCACCATTCCCTTCCACAACGTCATACATTTTCTTTCCAATTCGACCTTATACAATCTAAAATAAGGTTACAATCGCTATATCTACGTTTATTCAGATACGATTTTGATTGAGTAAGTGGATATTATATTTAGATTTAGGTGGGAACGAGCCGTATTTAATTCTTTTGTTGGCCGGTAACAGGATTTATAATCGAGGCAGGATTACATGAGCCTCCTTTTCACCGTTCGTCGCTTACGAGAATGAAATGCTTTTCGGTCGGCTTGGTACGATTTTCGAATTATATATTATTATTTATATATATTATCTTGATGGTGCTCAACAACATGTGTAGGATAGACCTGGAAGCTACCATGATCTACTAATGCGATTCATTTCAATTCAAATACGAAGGCCCGATTCCACGTGACAAAGTCATTAGGCGTCAACAATAGTATCAGTGATAGCAAAAGATACCTGGCCATACCCTTTTGTGACGTGATATTTTTTTGCATACATCGGTGTACGATACGTGCCAATTTGTAGTGGACTAATTACATCCCAAAAGTTTCGAGTGGCATTGGGCCTTCGTATTAGAAATGGACTATACCATAGAATAACTGTCAAAAACGGATAGGCCGAACCTGAAGTCCTGAAGTGGATGCTAGAACGGTTTTCCGGACAAATGTTTCATTAACATGAGAAACATTAGGAAAATAACATTGCTCATAAGGTCAGTCATGATTTTTTCCTAGGTAGCATTTTTTTATTATTTTGCATATTTTCTTCTGGTGGTGCTTTGTGCATATTTTTGCGGATATATTGTATACGTCAATGCGTACCTACCTTTCATCGACCATAATATCAGGTGTGGCCATAATGTGGTGTAAAGCCGTTACAGCAGAGCACGAAGGCAGGAAAAATATCTGACGCACCGTTTGTTAGAGCGATATAAGAACATGTCATATATTTTTGTGGCGTTCGCACTATAGCTATTGACGGTAAGTGTACATACATACTTATATACATATATGATTTATGTAAAATATGCCATTATTAACGCTTATATTTCCCCTACACAAGATTCGACGTGTTACCTACTGCATGATTTTACAGTAGTCTGTTTGTGTTTATGCTTGCAAATTTATGGGCGTCAGGTCAGGTGCATGGTGTCTTCCCTTTGAAAATTGATGTGGGTCCGCTTTGATAAGTATATCGGTCAATAGAGGTTACGCAGATAAACAGAAAGACCGCATTTTGAAGTTGGTTTAAAATGGATAACATTTTATTTTCTTTTCCATTATGGCTAAGTTGCTGCCCTTTCTTGCCGTTTAATATTTCAATCAAGATACTCTCTCGCACGCTCATTGTTAGTGTCTCTTACTTAGTCATCTCCTTTATCCAAAACCTACACACATTTTAGCTACAATGGAAAATATCACGCAGCCTACGCGTTACCAAAATGTAACAACATAAATGAAACGGCCCTTTTACGTTATCTATAGCAAAACTCATCCATAAATGTCTAAGTACAAAATGGTATAAATACATAACAAAGAGTTGTAAGGCTATAATGAACACTCTTATTTCGGAACCCGACATTTTTGCGAGCAAAATCATCAAAGGGAGGCACGAAATAAAAATCGATGTCCGTTCAGAGCGCACTATCGGCTACAACTACATCTCTACTACGTGTAGCTACCCCGATCAATACGGAGTTTAGTTGAAGTCCGAAAAGGAAAATATTAAAGCATTCATTCAGCAACGCATGAGTATGACATGACGTATGAGTATGAGGCATTAAACCGTATATGTACAAGTCAAAGTCAAACTATTCTTTATTAAGTAATAAGCATTTTCGAATCGTCTGACGTACGTAAGTTTTATGACGACAGCGTCAAGCAAAGATTAAGGCAAGCATTTGCAAATTGACATGGTAAAACCCCCGTTTTAAATCGTACTAACAATTACACAAAATGTTTTTTTAAGCAAAAATTTGGTGCTGTTAGTATAATACATAGAGTAGTGAGAATGTTTGATACTTCATCATCGAGGATTAAAGTTGTTATTATTGATTAACTAAATAAATATTAATAGGTACTTTTAACTTAAGAAATTGGGGACTCGGGGTTGTGTTCTGAAAGTTCTGAAAGTCAATTTGAAATTGAACTGAGCTCCGTCGCATATGAAGTAAGTTGTCCGTCTGACAAAATGTATTGAGAAAATGGGGGAGAAGACTTTACCCACGAGTAGTAGGAATAAGGGCTGATTTTTCAATCCTCAGTTAAAGGTATCATTAGTTAAAATTATTACCATTCTTATCTAAGGTCATCAGTCAAAAAAGGATAGAGCTAACATTTATTTGACAGATACTGTTACCTGGGTATTGAAAAATCAGTCCCAAGTAGGATAACTATACCTACAATGGATAATAATAAATGTAGCGGAGCTGTGGGAGCTCGGCCAATGAGACCGCATCAGAGTGTTTCGAATTCGGATTTGAAGAATGTAATCGGTAAATTTTGCACAGCTCCGCATCAGTAGAGCCGCATCCTTAATAATATTGGCGTCAGCAAGCTCGTCGATTGGACTAACACAACCACTACAACATACAGTTTCGTACGTGTGACCCAGTTCACGGTTTTACTCGCAAAATTGCATGCATTTTTGACTATCGATTAGAGTCTGACGAACTCCAGGGCTGCCGGTCGCGAGGTTCCAGTCGAAGCAATTAACAGCCGAAATTGGTTTTCGCAAACCGATATTATTCTTTTTATAACTGTAATTGGATTCGACAAACGAGGCTGTAAGCTTGTGACGGTTGAGTTTTAATATCTATCGTTACATGTGTCATTTTTGCACTTAGAGAGGATAAACAATGAAAGTCGATATATGTATACGGGGTGAAATCTATTAGGTACTTATACAAAATTATATTTTCTAGATCTACTCATGATTGCGATCAACTTTTACGATGGGATTTAGGTATATCGAATTCGGCAGAAAAAATTACAACTACTACAGTCGAGTGCATTAATATGTATACATATTTGAATGAGATCAGTAGGTATCTAGGTATCTATAATTGTATATATAATTATTAAGACAACTCGATCGTAACTAGCGAGGGCTGGTTTCACAATTTGTATGGAGATGTAGATTGTGCGTTAACTTTTTCAAAGATGTTCCCATAGTAAAAGTTACCTCTAATCATGAGTAGATCCAGTTAATACGATTTTGTATCATTTAAAAGATTTCACCAAGTATAGGTTCATAGTATATCAAGAGAGAACTATGAATTTTAACTATAAGTAATTTAAACTCGTAAACTGTTTAGATTTCATGATTTCAACAAAATAAACTCACTTAGTAGGAAAAGTACCCAAAGGTGCGTACTTGTACTCAAAAAAGGTTATTGATTTATTACCTTTTGGAGTGGATTCGTCAATAAAATGTAGTGAGAAAAGAACGTACTAATTATATAATGAAATTAGCGTAGGTGTAGACAAAGCAACATGAAATAAAATTTTCTTTATCTGTTTTTATAAGCCTCAGCAAATTAGGTAACTCATTTTAGGGAACTCATTAGCGCCCACGTTTACACGTTGAAACAGTCAATTTACTGGATAATGAAAGGAGACATTTTGTAAAACCTAAATTAGTTGTGTATCCCAAATCAGTGGAGAAAAACGTTTATATAAGTACTAACTACCCAAACATGTACAATAGGTTAAACCACGTCAAAACAATCGTATCGAAATTCCAAGAATTCGGCTGGTAAACTTTCAGAAGTTGCCTGAAGTTGGCAACAGGCAACTTAAGCGGCGCAACGGTGGAGATACTGAAAGTTCAATCGCTTGAATTTAGCCGATCAACAACACGAGTTAAAGAGTCGTTTCAGGCTGCGACCATATACAGGGTGTAAGTCTAATACGGGCGAAGCTCTTAACGGTGGTTAATTAAGGATATAATAAGTAGATTTAGATAGCTTTTACTTAAATTAGTATACTGATTTTTCAATCAACAGTTAAACAGTATCTGTCAAATAAATGTTAGTTCTATCCTTTTTTCACTGATGACCTGAGATAAGGATGGTAATAATTTTAACTAACGGATACTTTTAACTGAGGATTTTGATACACTAAAAACAACTATTTTTAAATAACTGCTTAAGACAAATAAACTTTTTTTGTTCCCATTTGACGAAGCCTGCGCTGTGGATTTGATATCGATAATAATTTTGTTATTATTAATCAACAAAATTAATAAATGTGTCAATATTTTATACTGTGTCATTGTATTCTTTAATTGTATTCCTTTTTGGACACTTCTTGTCTGCAATGAGTAGACAAGGCTGTAACATCATCTATTTACCGCGTCTCTCGAACTCGAACACGACACATGCTGAGTGGCATCCTTTTTGGTGTTCAAATCCTTACTTTTTATACCTGTATTTATTGTTCTGTATTGTATGGCACCAAAAAAACCATTCTTATTCTTATTCTTTATAACTACCTTTCTTATTTAACCCACCACCCATTCGCCTCTTTCGCAGTAAACTCAACCAACTTACCGAGATTTTTTCCAAAGTTTTCCCAACCCTTTGTACCGCATTTTCGACTAACATAAAGACGGAATCCATGGATTTTACTCGCCAAAAACGACCTTTTTGATCTATGAGGTTAGAGGAGAATGTTCTGTAGTCAGTTAACTTTACCTGCATAACTGAGTAGCGAAATCTGCGAAATCAACATACTGCGTACCAAATCTTCAAAGAAAGTTTATGCAGGTACACAATGACAATAAACTAAAAAACACTGCGACATTTCTTGTTTGCTACCTGTATCTATTTATAAAAAATTTTACTCTACCCAAAATGTTATGATCTATTACTTCAATGATCATCCCTGCATTTAAGACGACATTTATAAGTAAATTTATTAAATTAATAAGATTTGGTATTGTATTAGCTAATTATAATATTAGTGCAAGCCGTACTTTTGCGTGATTTGGATGTCTAAGTAAATTTATAAAATCTCTTTTCCAGAGGCCCGTTTCTCAAAAGCTTGTAACTTGTAATACAAGTCGAAGTCTCTTTTTGACACCATTAATCAGATAAAAATTTCCGCTTGTATTACAAGTTACAAGCTTTCGAGAAATAGGCCCCTACTCAATAAAATAATAGATAGAAACCAAGACTTTTTTAACCTCGATGGCCATTGTTTAAACTTGAAAGAATGCTAAGAATAATAGATACTCAGTCGCAATCGGGCATTGTCTACTACAAACCTAATATTTTATTTTCTCACATTTTTGGCTGTGAACCAAATTTCTACATCACAACACACAGCAACCGTTGTTATTTCATATTAATTTTACGCTTTAAATAAAAGATTCGTGAATTAAGAGATATTTTACTCAAGATAACGGTCTGTAGGGTTGGGTACTTAAAATAAGAAAAGAGACTGGAAGGTGAATGATTTCAAAAATATCACACGTTTTAAAAAAACATGTACAATACCTACTTACTACAGGATTACCCCCGCGTACTAAAGGAAATGAGCGAATTAAATTAAGTACTTTAGGTAGCATTAGGTAGGTACCTATTTCCAAAATTTCATTGTAGGTTCAATTTCAAAGTGAACTATAAGAATCTCGTTTGTGCTAAAAACGTATAAGGAATTTATGACGTACGAGTGGTTTGATAATTGATAAAAAGTCCTGCCATGCTTAAACTCATTTACCAAAAGTCGAACTGTTTCATATAAAGTACATGAGTCGCCCAACGTAGGGGAAATACTTTCATGAATTTCTTTCCCCGTTTTACCTTCCAAAAAATGGAATTGAATCACGCCACGAATTACAATTTTCTCCATTGTATCGATTTACTTCGACAACTTTTTTTCCGACAGCTATAAGGTCTAAAATTCCCGCCGATAATTACTGGATGCCACATGTTAACAATTTATAAGATATCAAAGTTTATGAATCAACAGAGTGTTCCCACTTGGTTCCCACTGACGCCGTCTATTAGTGCCAGAAACAAGTTACTTATCAAACCGCCCTCGTAGTTACGTAGCTTGCAAGGAGATTCCTCGTATCCTCATAATTTTCAGTTTAGCACATTTCAGATAGGAAAGAAGATTCTTGTTTTACGGTTTCCAATACTGATGTATTCCGGCCAGGAAACGTAAAGTTGCAGTGACAATATTGCTCATGTTGCAGTGTTAACGTTGACAATTCTGCTTACACTTTGTATCAAAGAAATATATTATTATTGAGGTAGAACATTCATCGTGTGCCGAGTAACAGTATATCAAAAGCAGCCCATATTGACACCGGGTGAAAATCAATATTAGAATGTCGACCAAAATAGAAGTATGGACTGTTTTTTATACATAGAATTCATAACATACTACTACAAACAATCAAAATGTATCATTGAAGTACCTTTAATATGAGTACTTATTAAAGAAACAGGACTATATTAATAGTAGCTCTGTGACCTCTACGTTTTCACCTTTTTTAATATTTCCAAAAATTTTACCACAATTAATTATAATGATAAGGAGTACCTACTCGTAGCTCGGTTGTATTCTAAACAAATATGAAATGTCTTACCCCCTTAGTCATAAACGTGTCCTAACTTAGTAAACCAGTTTTTGGTGAAGGAAACGTTATTAAAATTTATTACGCATAAAGTCTGGGATAATACGTAAAGACATGCGAGTTCCATAGACTCTGATGTCTGCACTTTGCACCCAACACCTGACGTTTGCGTTGTTTCTACCTACATTTTATTTTAAAATTACGTTGCTCCACTGCGATCGCGCCGCCCTTCGGCGGCTATACGGGGATGTTATTACGATCGCTCACTAAAGCTGCATTTCCACTTTGATTTGGACCAACATTTGAAGATTGTTATTATGAAAATGCTCACTGACAACTGTAACCTTAGGTGGGTATTTATCATGACATTCATGACCAGAGATCGGACAAATGTGCGTCATTGTTCGCAATAATATAGACATGACTCCAAAATTGATTAAATGAAAAATGAAATGAATAATTTATTGAAATTTGATTTCCAAGCTTTTACGTGACTGTTTACAAAGGTTTTCATAGTTACCGGTATCAAATAGGAAATTTTCTGAAAATTATTGAATGATTAATTATCCAATCAACTTTGGAGTCATGTCCATATTATTGCGATCAATGACGCACATTTGTCCGATCTCTGATCATGACTGCTGTAAATGGTATAATTATGATAAAACGAACGAAAAGCATAATACCTAGTACCATAGTAAGTACATAAATGAGATTACCGAATCACTTTTAACACTAAGCTAAAAACTGAAAAATCGCCATTTTGAAATTAAAGTATTTTTTTATTTTATTTATTGGAGAAACAACAGAAGTAAGTGACAATAAAATACATATAAACTAATAAATAAACAACATCAAATGTTCACACACTTTCTATAACGCTCTCACTGAAACAATTATTGATCATATTTTAAAGACAAACGGGTCTTAATCGCGTAAACTTACGTTTAATTATATCCTGACGTTTCGGGCATGACGTTACACCCGTGGTTGCAGGCAGACTGGCGAGAGAATGTATCAACACCTTGGAGCTGCGCGGGTTTTTCGAACTACCCGCACTTGATCTTGATTATTCACTTCTAGGCTAGGGTTGTCACTAGGCCTACACACAACACTCACAACTAGGGTTGCCAACCAAAGATCACAGATATGCGGGATATTCGCGAATTAATTGCGGGACTTGGCTGTAAAAAGCGGGACGGCAATGACATTAACATTAAAAAATAATGCTTAATTTCATATCGGTTAAATTTAGTTGCACAGTTAGGTATACACGTTCAGTACATGGTGCTCGCGGCTATAGTCGCCGTCGTCGCGGTACATTCAAATTAACATGTCGCAATCTTAAATGCTTTCATTTACATATTCGTATTATTATTTTAGTATTTTCAGTTTAGTATCTCCTGAAAAGCGGGACAACTGGCGTCCCGCGTGAACCCTTTGCGGGACTCATACTTTAGGGCCCCATAAACGGGACGTCCCGCATATAGCGGGACAGTTGGCAGCCCTACTCACAACATCCAATGGCTTTAAAATGGATGTTTCACCACGCTTACATTTGTAAATCACGGGATTCTACGCGGACGAGATTCCTTGTCCCTCATTTTGATTAAAATTCCGATGTTTCTTAATTTCAAAAGCTTCACGCACTTTTCGGCTATGATGTATACGCTCGGTTGAGAGGACTTTCGGGTTATGGAGCTCAATCCAGTGGTTAGGTCCGGACTCCAACAAATGCTCGGCCACAGCAGACTTATTCGTTTGACGCTTTTTAACAGCCGTGATATGTTCCTTGACCCTTTCCGCTATGGTGCGTTTGGTTTCCCCAATATAGGAACTACCACAGCTACAATCGATTTTATAAACGCCCGGTGTGTGGTAAGGTAAAACATCCTTAGGCGACCTTAGATGCCCTGCCACCTTTGATAACGGCATGTAAACGGTTGGTATGGAATATTTATTCAAAAGCGTACCTATTTTGTCCGTTACACCCCTGACATAAGGCAAAAATGCTGGTCGCCTTGCAACATCTGGATGTTTCTTCCTCGGTGTTCGTCTGGGTTGCCGTCTGTTCATTATGTAAGTAGCCATTTCTCTTCAGAACCTCCTGAACGTGCGATATCTCAATTTCTAGAAATTCAGGGTCACAAAGGTCATGTGCTCTGTTCTTCAGAGAATAAACCACAGAGTGAAGCTGCTAGGGGTGGTGGTGGGACAGAGCGTTCAAATACCTGTCTGTGTGTGTGGGCTTCCTATAGACAGTGTGCGCCAAAGAACCATCATCTCGACCTATCACCTTTACGTCCAGAAAAGGCAAACTGCGCTCCGATTCCAATTCATATGTGAATCTGACTTTAGTATGAATGGAATTGAGATACTGGAGTAATTGCTCAACTTCATGCTTGCCACCTCTCATAACCACCTCTCCACGGGTGTAACGTCATGCCCGAAACGTCAGGATATAATTAAACGTAAGTTTACGCGATTAAGACCCGTTTGTCTTTATAATTAAAGTATTGATCCCTATTTCAACATCATTCGTGCATGTTGATGCAAGCGTTTTAAAAATATTATACAGGGTGGAAAGGGACGACGTTCCTTCCCGCTACCGATCGAGTCTACCAACCATTACGATGAACTTTCAGTATGGGACCAACATCGAAAGCGTACATGGAAAATTGAATTTTCCATACTCTTGAACTCTAATTTATTACTCACTTTGTATGAGGGGTTAATTTTTTTTTAATTTTTCGATGTCGCTCCCATACTGAAAGTTCATCGTAATGGTTGGTAGATTCGGTCGGTAGCGGGAAGGAACGTCGTCCCTTTCCACCCTGTGTAAGGGGCATTCCCTGAAGTTCGAATAGCTTTCTAAAGCAGTTTGTTTTCAGTTCCACGAGTGAGGACGAGTCGATGGATATTTACCAGGAATTGAAGGAAAACATTGTGGGACTGCCCCTGGAGCCTTGTAGTTTCTGTTCGCCATCTAACACCACTTAGATGGTTAGCAGTCTGCACGTATTTCTAGATTCTGCCTCATTCGCCCAACAAAACTACAGAATAAGCCTCGGTTTTTTACGTCTACTCTACTGATAGAAGCTTCATACTTTTAACCAAACAGCGAACTCTCATTCAAGACGTAACAGAGTCCGTTTTGTACCAAAATAAATATCTTTACAATTTTTTTGTTTTTACGGCCAACGTTGGCTTTAGCAATGTAATTTTTACAGCCCCTTTATAATATTAACCCTCTGTACAACATCAAAGCGTATATTATAAAGTAACAATAATGGCATCAACATCATCTGACATAACATACCTACCCAATCAGCAGGCCTAGTCAAGATGCTAAATAAGATATATATAGATAAGTAATAAATCTATGCAAAATGACCGATTCGTACGAAAATCTACGTGAATATTCAATATATTATTATGGTGACTATCGCTTGTCGTATACGATTGCAGAAGCATCATGGCTAGGCTTGGCTGAACCGTGACTCTGGGAAGCATCGAGAACAACTCTGCTGTCTGTACAGTTTTCCGCTCGGCGATTTTTGCTTTCAATGCAGGCAGCTTTATGCAACGTTTTCAGTAGAGCAGCTACGAGATATTCCTCGTGATAAATAACTTCGATATCGTTCTTGGTGGGTATAATAGGGGTCTGCGGTTTCGAGAACGATTGTGTAAAGTTCATTTCATATTCCGCGGATTTAAAGGACAGTTTGTTGCGTCGTTATCCAACACAATACATCCAACCGCATGGACAATTGGACAATTACACCAGTCTAACAGTTAGTTTATCCAAAAGTTAATATTTAATGCTGTAATCATTGTCCATTGCTTATCTGAGGTACGCATATCAACATGCGTACAGTCGAAGACAAAATAAGGGGTATACAAAAACGTTCAAAAATATGTCCCATTGCACTCTAATTCTGTGTAATAAGAACGTCGTAACATATTTATGAACGGATTCTTTCGATACTTATTTTTGCACTTGACTGTACGCATTTTGTCAAATTGAAAATTGCCGTTTATCATGAGACCGCGTCGACCTTACCGCACGCGTACGCATCCTTACAAGTCTCATATTCAACGGACATTTTCAATGGAAAAAATGCGTACGCATACTGATATGATTATGTGTAGGCTTAGGACTTTTCATAGCATATCGTGGTTCTAAAATCCTTGGAGCCGCTCTGTGTAAAATTTTTGAGCTTGCACCGGCCTATAAACAGAGTAATCTGATGATATTTTTTTCCAATTTACGTTTAGATAGTTACATTTTAAGCTATGATTTGTCAGACAACGTATAACGATTTGAGTAAAGGTATTATAGCGCAAATTTACGAAACAACAACTTCGGTTGGTTCGTCTAAGGATCGAAAAATCTTATATTTTCGCTCGATACAGTTAACGCCCCAGTCCCTTACATTAACACCGCACTTAGAAAATTTAATCCGGGACAGTGAGGAGGGGCGGAATAAATAGTCCATCCATTGTTCGGCCGCTTCATGTAACAGGCATAGACAACGGTCTGAGGATGCAAAATAAAAAAGAAACCCGGCCGCTTACAGATAGGGATACCCCACGTCAGGACGTTTCCTGACATTTCGGGAGTTCTACAATTTTTGTCAGGAATGTGATCGATGATATTATTTGCTTTTGGGAACCAACGAATACAAATGGTAAATAGTCATAAACTGCTTTTATTATTCTTAAGGCAAAAATATTATGTATCTTTTAACAGATTCCATAAATAGGAATGCAGTATATATGATAAAAATTAAAAAAAAATTGTATATTCCGGATGATACGTTTGGAAATACAAGTCTATAGACTGGCCTTCACACTAGGCAAATCCTGTCCCGTGGAGGAAATAAATAATTATTATATACACAGTATGTTATTTAGATATTTTATGCCGTTTATCACCAAGAACACTCTAAGGTAGCACAAGTCATGTGTGGGGTATGCAGTGGGTAAGTGTACGCATTCCCATATATTTGGGACTTAAATTACCAACTGCGTACGTTTACCGTAAACGGTATAAAAATATCTAAATATTTATATTGTCGCTCAATACGCTAGTGTAGTCACTTTGCAGCGGTCGATGCAGCGCGCTAATAATACTTGTGAAATCTGTTCAACTATTTTGTCATATTTCGGACTAAAATATATGAAATTGTGAAAATTTTCGTGACTTTTCAGATATCTGCCTAGCAACCCCATTTATAGCCGGTCTCATTATTAAGCGCTTTCTCGTTGCCTCGCGAAAATGCCGCTGACGTTTTCATGCCCATTCTCCTCTTATTTGTTTGCTTATCTTTTAAATGTATCTATTCAATTTAAAACTCAATGGTCTTCCATTTTGGTCGGTGATGTTGCGGCAGCATTTCGTTTACACTCATTAGGTGCCCATTTTGTTTTTGTAAGAATATTGGAATAAGCATATTGCGCGCGGAACAAAAACTGTTTTCTCGATTCTGTGATATTGCGCAGCACAGTGCCGTAAATAACAATTCATTAATAGCGCATAATCATCATTATCAGCCTATGATAGTCCACTGCTGGATGTAGGCTTCTCCTATTAACTATGTGTATAGATGCATTAGGTAAATGCCCATAATCGCCACGCTGGGCAAGCGGATTGGCGATGGCAGTAATGTGTCCACTATGATGACGCCGATGCCCATCATCAATCTTTTATCAAATAATGGTCAGTGACACTTCAAGGGATTGAGTCGACTCTTACGACACCCGCAGGAGGAGTTGGGGTGGTAACAAATGTATTGTTACTGCCGTCACCACACGGCCTAAAGTCATTTATAGCGCACTAAGTATATGAAAACGACCATTCTCTTATACGCCGTAACCGATACCATGGGTTTCCCGCTTTGCAGCGAAAATGCTTCGAGGCGTGACAGTCGTTATTTAGCCAAACAAATTTGTAAAAGACATACCTAAATCAGTACAGAGCTGTGTTTACTTGATTGTATTAGTCTGCAATGCTTAATATTTCGCATAATCCTAAAAATTCTGAACCGCAACCTGTACCTACAGCAACCCCACACTCCGCGTTATGTAATCCACGATCTACATCTATTCTACGCGCTCCACAAACATTTCGGAGCACTGCAATAACGAATGTTTTGTCTGTGGACAGAACCATAGAACCCAGCCTTTGTGGCGCACCTGTTATTAAAAACTTCTGTGAAACACTGGCCGCTCGGAATATTTCTTTTTCGTTTTTCAAATTCGTATTTATGTTGGTAGCTAGTCCGTATAATTTGTCGCTTTTTGGTGGACGGTCTGTTCCGCTTTTCTGATTTTGATGGATGGCTTTGTTTATGGTTGAATATGCAGTTTTTTCAT
The DNA here is from genome assembly GCA_025490895.1 of Thaumatotibia leucotreta. Taxonomy (NCBI): domain Eukaryota; kingdom Metazoa; phylum Arthropoda; class Insecta; order Lepidoptera; family Tortricidae; genus Thaumatotibia; species Thaumatotibia leucotreta. The sequence continues at coordinate 70,743 of JALPQI010030445.1, read as the reverse complement.
TCACTTGTTTTTTTCTCTGGCCCGCGCTGTGCCACCTTGTGTTTTTAAAAACTTTTCAATACAGATGGTATTATTTTTACACAAGTCACAAACGAAACAACGGGTACATGGTTTTTTTTTTTTCATTTTTGTCAGATCGAAACATCGGAGGGCCATTTGTATTGAAAAACGTCGTACGTTACACGTGCGAAAAGGAAATTCGTAACTCGTGTCGATTTCTCTTTTTCCTAACTAGAGCGGATAATTAAACTTTGCGCACATTTCTCTTTTTAAGGCACTTGTTATGAAAAAAGTCGTTCGATACACGTGTAAAGTAATACATTACGACACAAGTGCGAATTTTTTTTTTAAATTTTAAGCGTTTTTGCACGTGTCTCGTACGACGTTTTTTAGTACATATGGCCCTCCGAAGTTTTGGACCTGACGTAAAATGACCCACTTCTCGCACTTCTTTTTAACTCGGGTGATTGTCGCCCTCGTTTCACACGGGCTCCATTTTTCACCCTCGTCGAAAAAAATTTTTTTTGTACTTGTATGGAAATGTACTATTTTATTTTGACGTTAGGCGGAGGGCTTTTATGACTCGAGTTAGTATTCCGCTTACCGACCGTGATGCAATGTTTTTCATCACACTTGCCGACAAAAAAATAAGTTTTAAGACAAAATATCATTAAACGACGTACTGACTATTACTCCCCAGGAAATTTCACTTTTCTATTACTCCCGCTACGCATGCAAGCAATGGCGCATCGCAGCAAGTGTGATGAAAATTTTATTATTTATCTTTGTATTTTTATTTAATATCTAAATATCTAATAAATATCTTGAGACATCTTACACAAATCAACCTAGTCCCACGGTAAGCTCAATTAAGGCTTGTGTTGTGGGTACCAGGCGACGATATATATATCGGGAACCCTAATGACAGCCGAGCTAAGAGGCCTAGCTACTTGTTACTCGTTACAGAATCTTGTATCTACGCATCTACGCAGTAGTAGAAAACGAATGGAGAGTTCTAAGCTTGCGTCCATGCATAGATGCATACTCCATAGAAATAACTTCCTTCGTAAGAATGTAAACCCTTCACATAACAAGACAAGAGTGAATCGTTCTATGTCTAACACGGGAATGAATTGATGAACACTGCAGTAGTGACCTTTTATACTGTCAGGTCACCAGCCACCTGTTCATAGGTTGGTATCATCTACCTGCAAACCTGCATGGACCAAGCAAAAACCACTCCAAGCAAAACATTGCTTATCGTTTTCTAGATTTAGTAACTCATATCTCCGACACGGCCATACTGACAAGACAAGCGTCCTCGCTTGTATCTGAAATAAACACGTACATCAGTAATCTTTGTCACCACTCGGTTACTCCTGACCAAATTATCTGTCTACGTAAAATCAACTCAACTCAAGGAAAATAATTTTATTCTTTGCCACTGAATTTAGGATCACTTAAAGTCAATTCATTACCACCAATTTAAATGCAAGACCAGACAAGTACCACCTGGCTTTCATAGCCACCTTTTACGTAAAACACATGACGGCAAACGTTCGGAAGCAGGTCTCTCATTCGTGGCCTATTGGTTATCACATAACCACACACTACGCGCATCCCCAAGGGATCGCCGAGTCAACCCTGACTCTACGGTCTCTACAAGACCCGACCTCCGCCAGAGCTTATCGCGCACCGCGTACCCACGGACTACTCAAAGGTAGACACCGACTTCTAACGGGCTACGGCTACGATCAAGCCTCTGGTACGGTCGACCAACCGAACTGAGAACCTCATCCTTCATGCCACAACAATCTTCATCTACTTCACGTGGTACTTGGCTTTCTAGCATTTTCATTAACAACAAAATGTTATCTGTATTCAATCATTTATGAACTTCAATTTGTTAGACAATTTTGATAGTGCCACCAGCTCAGTTTCAGTTACCAGTAAAATCAAAATTAAGGAAACACAAGTTACGTTTATGTCTATCGGACACTCACATTGTGACATAGTCACCTCATCCCGTTTAACAACAATAACTTCTTTTGTGGCATTACCAAAATGATCTCAATTAATGAATGATTCAAATTAGTCAACCTCTCGACTCAAACAAAACGTAAATTACTCAACCAGGTAACCATCATAACCATCGGATTTCATTTCAGTCCATCGGATTGTTAGGATCCAATAACCTATCAGAAGTTAACCATCTCAGCCGCGTAGTTGCTACTCCTCGCAAAGAGTATACTGCACATAAAAAGCAGTCCACGTGCACCTTTTACATGCTTCGGAACTTCCGATGCGATTATTAGATCACGCTCAATCCCTCGGACTTGCTGTCGGTCCATTGAAAGCTCACATGAGTGATGATTTGAATTCATTAAATTTAAAAATTATTTAGGTACTCGTTTAATCAACCCAGGGAATTAAAATCAACTTCATTAACATTCGAATAGACTAGTCAGTCTATGTACTTACTACTTTACTAGCCAGTAACAGACATAGTTCTGCAATTGTCAAATGAAACTGTTCAACAAAAACGACAAATAGGTTACAGTACTGTAAAGTTGGTCTACCTCCATCCGGTAACCAAAACCACAGTTGCTTCCATCCAGCAACAACAAAATTGGTCTACCTCCATCCGGTAACCAAACCACAAACACATCGACCGATTACACCATCAAACCAAACGCATGCCACCCACAATCGTGGCCGCACGGAGACGGAAAAATAGATCCGATTTTACACCTACGATTACGAATGATAAAATGGTGCAGTCTGAGAAAACGTAACCAAATTGAATGTAAAAAGTTTCATTCTACGATTGCAAACTAAATGACTAATTCCAATAATTAAAACCCCAACTTTAATTGAACTAAATTAGTCAAATTGAAACTATTGACAGCTCAAATAATAAGAAATGACTATCACCACCAACATCATAACCGTCATCATGACCACCATCATGACCTTCATCGTGACCTTCATCGTGACCTTCATCATGACCTTCATCATGACTTCATCATGACCTTCATCATGACCTTCATCATGACCTTCATCGTGACCTTCATCATGACCATCATGACCATCATGACCTTCATCATGACCTTCATCATGACCTTCATGACCACAGTCATCATCAATATCATCATCATAGGCCTTTTCAATTTGATAAACTCAAAAGCATAAGCTCTCGACGACTACTACAACATTAGTTTCACTAATTAGCTCAGGGCTCAAATAGCCCAACAAAATGTGAACTTCTCACCGGATTAACAACGCTGTCTGTTGTAATGGTGTGGACACACCACGCATTGAACCACGTGCTCACGATAGGCAGCAGCGACACCAGTCTTCATTCTCTGCCACGCCGTCGGAACATGACGACAGCAACAGCCATGATGCCGGCAGGTTGCTCTGGTTAACCATGTTGCACTGAAAATATCAAATTGCACGGTATCATTTTTATCACAAAAACAAAGTAAAGTCAAAGCAGACTGATTTCCCTTTTTTTTTCAAGTAGACTAGCAATAAGCAGTTTTGAACAGATGTTGAGATAATTGGAATGCTAGACCTAATCATAACACTAAGTACCTAAAGTTTGAGGTTAGACACTGACCTCATCTTATACTCGACATCAAAATAAGATTGTGCTTCACTTTACTATAATCAAATTAATCTCGCAAATAATAAAACGTATTAAAAACACAAAAAAACTTAACGTTACAAACAGAAATGTCAACCGTTAGTTCTTTAAACTACTGCTTCTAATTTATCATTAAAACAATTGGAAAGAAACCTGTCCTTTAATTTCCGTTGCTCCAAAATAACCATAGAGTTGGCGTCTTCAATTCTTAATTTCTTGGACATAGGTATCGCAAGAAATTGCGCTCGTTTCATAGTCACAGCATATTCATCATGGATGAAACTGTAGACTACTATGACAGTGAGCTTGTTGATCTTGAAGTTGAACATCTGTAACGGTAATTTCACACGCATAGAAAACTTTTAACACAAGGCATGGATTGAAAATGTTTATCACTATCACAAATTAATTTTTGGTAGATTCGAAAACAAAACAAAACAAAGGGCTACCTGCCCATATTTTGGTACTGCTAGTATTTCACAACTAAGTAAGTAATAAGTATGGGTCATGATATACTTTGAAATCACTAGAATTACTGTTTTTATTTCTTTTTTTTTTTTTTCAATAGGGTAGGATACCTACCCACACGTTTTCTTACAACAGTAATCACAAAAAAAGAACAAAGCAGTTTTCTAAATCACGACTCAAATCAAACTTAACTGCAAACATAGTGAACAATCATTACCTTACCAACTGTTGTCGATTTTAAACCTTACCGTTTACATGTGATGCAATACCAGTACTCACTGTTACGTGAGCCTTGAGTCTTCATCCCACTTGCTGATATCGGGAACCCTAATGACAGCCGAGCTAAGAGGCCTAGCTACTTGTTACTCGTTACAGAATCTTGTATCTACGCATCTACGCAGTAGTAGAAAACGAATGGAGAGTTCTAAGCTTGCGTCCATGCATAGATGCATACTCCATAGAAATAACTTCCTTCGTAAGAATGTAAACCCTTCACATAACAAGACAAGAGTGAATCGTTCTATGTCTAACACGGGAATGAATTGATGAACACTGCAGTAGTGACCTTTTATACTGTCAGGTCACCAGCCACCTGTTCATAGGTTGGTATCATCTACCTGCAAACCTGCATGGACCAAGCAAAGACCACTCCAAGCAAAACATTGCTTATCGTTTTCTAGATTTAGTAACTCATATCTCCGACATATATAATAGATAGATACGTGTATAGATACTTAAATACATACACATCCATGACCAAGGAACAAACATTAAATTTGTGATAAATAAATACACAAAGAATGCCCTCGCCGGGATTCGAACCCGGAACCTCGAGCTTCGTAGGCAAGGTCATTACCAACTAGGCTACGGAGGCTGAACAAACTTCACCTAATAAATAAATAAATAAATAATAAATAAATGTTGCGTGAACGAAAGTTACTTGGCACAGCCCAGAGCGTCTGCGGCGTGCCCGCCTAGCACGTCGTTTCGAGCGCGTTCTGTCGGTTTCTGGGGCACTATTCGAAAATTTGCCTTGTTGCGATAGTAAGGAAAATATATTTTTGGCACCTCAACCGTATGGTATGTTTGACGGCGACTGTACCTACAGGTACCTAATAAGTTTATTCGGAATTAGGTAGGTAACGAAATAATATTATGTTCTTATTAGGAATAGTTTACTTAATCAGTTTGTTTGAGATGAAACTATCATATTACAGTGTAGCAATGACGACGATTATGTTTCTTGAATGTGAACATTTCAAATGATTAGATTAGATTTAGATTCGATTTATTTGTTTCATAATATTAAATGAGTAATGTGAGTACCTATGGATAATTAAATGTTACTTACTACTTAATTAATGCTACTTGTTCTTTACGTTTAGCCCATTTATTGACTGCCTAAGTAGGTAGGTATGCCTGAAAGCGCTACTTCCCGCGTACGCAATTTATACGTACCTAGGTACCTATTATTGTTCAATCAAGTTAAACAAATAGTGCCCATTATACAAGCTTTGGAGTGGAAAGTTGTCTAATTGTAGAAATCTACGAATCATTAGTATTTATTCCGATGCCGTGCTACGTAACTCAAAAAAATGAATCTCCCATAAAATTACTACGTGGTATAATGAAATCATAATTATCAGCATGTAATGTTGCATGATAAGCGAATATTCGTAAGAACGAGTACCTTCTGCGAATATGAATATTCGTATTCGTCACATCACTAGACTAAAAATACACAATAGGTACCTAGAGCTACATAGGTACCTACCTATAAGTACATAATTAATGAAATGATATCGCTCATTATCAGAGATCGGACAAATGTGCGTCATTGTTCGCAATAATATGGACATGACTCCAAAGTTGATTGAATGAATAAAAAACGAATATTTTTTTAATTTGATTTCGAAGCTTTCATGTGACTATTTACAAAAGTTTTCATAGTTACAGGTGTCAAATAGATCATTTTCTGAAAATGATTAATTATTCAATCAAATTTAGAGTCCTGTCCATACTATTGCAAACAATGACGCACATTTATCCGATCTCTGGTCATTATTCATGTAATTATCTATTTACTTTGAGGTAAGCTTATCTGAATAATAGTAAAACTACTTTTTAAATTAATTTATAGTAATCATTTATTTACATAATTTCATTTAACACCCTTGAATGAAACTTTCAGTTCACAAAATTAATAATTATGTCAACAAAATTCTAGTGACAACTTGCTTTGCTATAAAAAAAAAGTTTACCTAGATACTGCCATAGTTCAGGTTTCAGTCGATAAATGACAGAAAATATTTTAAATAACAAGTTAGTACTTTAGCCCTGCAAAAATTATTTACTCTCTATCTGTACATTTAGTTTCATATTTGAAAAGAGTTCCTTTAACCTCGTAAGACCACCATAATTACTTTTCCTATTTTTAATGTCGAGGTTCACATTAAAAATAGGAAAAGTATAAGTATATAGTTCTATATGTAAACTAGTAAGAATTTCGATTGTTTCATCAATAAAACAAAAGGAATTCTACTTTAATTAAATTTCATGAAAGATTCAAATTTGATTGCATTAACTATGTACATTGTAATGTACATTAAGGTCAATGCGGGTAAGACCGTCTACCAGGAAAGTCCGTCTACCAACTGATTTCCGACCCTAATCGAACATTATGAGACGCATATGACGGACTTTCCTTCAAAATATAATTTGCCGGACTTACCCGCACTGACCTTAGGTCTGACGAGGATAATATAATATATAATAGACCCCACTTAAGCTATAAAGTCATTTAATACAATACACCTCAAGTCAACAACCAAAACTCACTACTCCTCGAGTTTATCTTAAATAACTTATTACTATTTAATAATACATATATCTTTCAGTCATTAAAATTTTAAAACATTTTAAACATTATACATCTTCAAAGGCAAAATAATCCCAAGAGATCATGAAATCGGGTCTAACAAATCTGTTTCGGAAACCAGTGAAATGTATGTATATTTCTATAACTCATTTCAAATCTTAATACCTAGATTTGTATCATTATTTATTTCTTGACGAGATTAAATTATCACTCCACGTTATCCTACAAAAGGTTCAATGACAACTAACCCACAATCTATTTCCAGACAGTTTTCCAATACCGTCAATCGTTATGTATCTTCATTGGATCAGTAAACTGAGCAGTAAGTATATAAAACAATGCTGGGGCCGGCACCAGGTTCAAATACCAGAGATCCTTAAAACCTGTAAGAGATATGATGCCATAGGCATGCACTAGCCAATGACCGATCAGTATGACCAGGTTTCTAGGGTTGGCTATTGAGGATAGCAGCAAGGCTGACGCTGATTGGTCGAGCTTGATTGAGAAGTGGGATGCTGATGTCATCATTGATATTATTATAATGATGTAGGGGAACGAGCAATCTGTAACAACAAAAATTAGTTAATTCTGACGCCAAATTGATACAGTTTAGGTAAGAGAAATATTGGAAATGGAAGAAAAGTGTACTACTCGTAGCTTAAGAAATGTTCCTCTGGTGGTTTGGGCATGTTGAAATAATTATGGATAGTCGATTGACAAAAAAAAATCAGAGATAGTGAAGAACATGTTGAGGAAAGTTATTAATTATTATGCCTCTAGGGAAGGATATATTATCTCAAATATACTAATATTATTCTTGTTTCTGCATCTACTAAATTCCCTCAGGTTGTTTCTCTCATAGTTTAAGTCCCTCATTGTTTCCGTTTGAGTCCATCATAGTTATTTATTAAGCAATACCACGGCCAATTTTAATAATACATATATATTATGCAAGCCAAGATCAGTTTTTCACATCCTGATGGTGATGACCAAAATTTGTTATTATTTATCTCTATCGAATTTACTAATAAACTAAATTGGAGCATTTGCACTACATTTAGGATAAGACTGATTTGAATAATAAATAAATAAGTCTAAGGATGACAGTAAAGTTATCACAAAATTAAAGAGTAGTTGTTTATGAATTGCAATAAAAATGTATTCTAACTTACAAATCAGTCCCGCAGCAACAGTGTGTATAAGGACTAGTATTGGATAGAAGTAGAGAGCACAGTAAATGGCCTTCTTCCCAGGGTTCGGGGGATGGTATGCCATCAACCAGGGCCTTACAGTAATGGTCATCAGTAAGCTGAATGCGTAGATCAGCAGTATTATTGTGTACCTGAAAGAACACACAGAAAATATTATATCTTACTGACATGACAGTGCTCATTTATTATTAAGTCACCAACAGTCAATTGGCAATTTGTTTATCAACCCAAAAAACATATTAATAGCATTGATTTTTTATACAATGACACAAGAGTTAACATTTTCACTAGATGTTGGTACAGGCACTACCACTAACACTGACACTTGTAATATGAACATTTATTGCATTTAAAGCATGTACCGATAAAAAACTGTATATTTCAAATAATAAAATCGGATTGATATAGTTAGGTGGCTATAATTTCTAGCTTTGGAAATTAACCAGGAGGTCTTAACTCAGCTGATTGTAGTACTTTTGTGTCACTGCTGCATACATATGGAGCATTCCACGGCCTCGTGGGGGACATTTGTACGATGATTTTAAACTTTGTGTTACTGTAAAACACGCAAAAATGAACATATTTTAAAATATACAGGTGGTGGTGATAAAATGGACCTTAATCTACAAGATGATATAATATTATGAAGAATTAAACCAGTATTATATGAATTCTCGACACCCGACTTAAAGTCGCGTGCCGCGCGTGCGGGACAGCCAATCCACCGCCGTTTGTGACGTGGTTATTAAAATTGATATTTTAGCGAATTGAACACACCGATTATGACCGATTTTTTTATTATAGTTAACGTAATAACACTTAGCATATTTCCGCAAATAAAACAAAAAATACATCTTTGAATTATTTTATATAAAATAAAGATTGCAGAATCTCGTGCGGGACAGGTTAGACTCGTGAGGGACGAGTACGATTGAGGTGAAAAATAAATGGATAAATAAAAGTTTTATGTAGGAACTAAGTGTTAATTTCGCAATCTAAGTTATGTTATATAGAAAATTACAAATTAAAAGTTGTAATTTCCTCACAAACTGCATTTTTCTTTGCTTTAGCTATATTTGAGTCACACGTGATGATAACGTGAAATTTTGAAATTCTTGAATAGGTTTGACCCACGGTTTAATTATTATTTTTTTTGTGTTATTTCTGACTGAGGTATGTAAAAAATCTTAGTTGTTTTAGTTACTTCCGATGCAACTTGGAAGAAATCTTCAGCAGACTGTATAGCACGGATGTCCTGAGCTTGACTGAGCACCTTCTCCCTTACCAATCTCTTCAAATTGCCCCCTACTCCATCTACGACACCTTTTCCATGCGAGGTCTTCATCGACATATTCCAAATCACGCCTCATCTCTTCAGCAAGTTTTATATTGTAACGATGACAAAGTCCTTTTATAACGTCCTTTTTAGGCGAAGACGGTAGACTTCGTACAGCTTTTAAGGTAGCCTTTGATGCTGTCTGTGGACATCTGTACGGAGATTGGGTTGCAGGGTTATTTGTCTCAGAAAAGGGTCCTGCTACCGCCATCGAAGCATATGCCTAAGTTTTTGAAGATGACTGACTTTTTAACTCTCTTTGTCTTCGTTTTTTATCACGTTCACGTTCTCTTAACTCATTAGCTTCTTAACCGTCATAGGTTCTTTCTTTAACCGTTTTGAATTACTTATACGTAAATTTTCATTTTTTTATTAAATCGGGGTCTCGTAATTATCGTTTTTCCGACATATTTTATTAATAGCCGCTTTATCGCTTGGCATTTTGGAGAAAAAAATAAGCAGTTTTAGTAAAAACAGCAATTATCACTTGTGCTTGCAAAAGATCGCGTGCGGGACAATAATTTTAAACTCACTTAAAATATGTATTACTCAGGTGAATACTAAATCTTGTACTATATCTTATTACCGCTAATAAACACTGTTTAGTCATGCAACGTAAATAATCCTGGAACAGTTTTTACACAAAAAATATTTACTTAAAGTCATAGAAACTCGTGCGGGACAGCTGTAGATTGACCATATTTAGTTCTATGCTCTATCATAAACAAACAAGAGAACTTGAATAAATATATCTAAATGTAAAATAGAACATACTTTCTACCTCGATATATCAATAAAGTATGTGTAGCATGCCAGAAAGTCGACAAAATGGTCTTTCAAATAAGAGCCTTCAAGACTGTTAACAAAGTAAATGAATAGTGTTTTTCTGAAAGACTCATAAGAAAAGTGTCAATATGTTTTTTTACTTTGACGTATTATTATTTAAAAATCTATATAGTGGTCTGTTATTTAGCAATACTATTAATAATTAAATATAACTTTTAAAAAGTGGTGCTGTGGCTGTTATTTCCATGGAATGCTCCATATGCGGTGCGGTACTCACAGTACAGATTCTTTTCGAAACCTCTTCCAAACTATCTTTTCCAAATATATTTTTCTTTTTTGTATGCAGCTTTCTAAATTATGTGATTTTTTCATGTAAATTTAAATGTTTTGTTCGGTACACCCTTTACAAGTCTCATGCCCCATGAAGACTGTGGGGTCTATGCAATAAACAGTTGTATAAATACCAATCCTCAGTAGAATCTAAAAAAAAAGAAAATAAATATGGCTGACTTTCCATAGCATTTGACTCATATTGTGAAACACATTAGCAGACATATTTTTAAGTTGATGCTAATAAATATCAATAATTTCAACTAAAAATGTATGTGAACTCAAGGTTTAAGATTTTAAGTTCGTAATAAAACCAAGTTTGTGTTCTAAAAGCGTGTGATTATGAAATAAAGCAAGTTTTGAGGGTTTTTTTACTTTTTTTAGAACCTACTAATGATTGGTATATTTGCTTGCATTCTGATTGGCCGTTGATGCTGTTGTGGATATGCATAGGTGTTCAATATCCAGATTGGTACAATATTGACAACATGGGTTGCACTCTGCATGTGGTAAAAGTCGAGTAGGCCTAAACACATGACAAATATATTATATTACTTACAAAGGATAAACTGCTTCTTGAGTACAATGTAATGTCTCTTTGTAATCTGGTTGTGGGTTATGCAGCAATGTGTACCAATCGGACAAAGCCGTTGGAGAGCAAACATGAAGAGCTAAGCTGCCTGTAGGTGGCAGGACGAGTAAGGCAGCCAGGGTTCCAGAGACCACCTCGAAGAATGCTGAGAAGTGTTGTGCCAGAATACCTTGCTTCCTGAAAAATTTAAGTCATAAGATTAATATTTTCTTCGGTTACCGCGAGGATTACACATGAAATAAAACTATGAAAACGGATAAACTCGCGTATATTAACTAACTTCATCCACAGACCACAAACCCTGTAAATCATAGTTAATATACGCGAGTTTATCCATTTTCATAGTTTTATTTCACTAGATTAGTTGAGACAAAATTATACTGTCAATATTTTGAGAACATTATTATAAAAGCCATACATTTATACTAAAAGAAAAAATGTAATAACTACATTTGAGTTGCATGATAACTTAGAGTTGCTGCACTCCAGCTTTGAATGTTTTAAAAATATGTCAATACTACAAAATGAGAATTAACCTTCTCTCTGTGAAGGATCACAATTATATACCGTTGCCTTTTTAAAAAAATTTTGTACTATTCAATCATCTACTTACACAAATTTCCTTGTAAATATTTAATATTATTGGATGTTGATTAAATTCTTATTAGGGAAAAACAAAATAAGCTATACATATAGTTGTAAGACTTATTAAAACATTGATATTACTGACCCTTTGCCTATTGAGACCATATCGATGAAAAACCAATGCAACACGAGCGGCAACAACACCATAAACCCAAGATACTGCCAATCGTACAAGGTCGGTTCGTCCGCGCACGGCTCGCAATAACTCGACGCGTTGGTGCGGAACCCTCGTGGGCACGCTCCGCAGTCACTCCAGGAGCCATTGTCCAGCGGTGTGCGCCCGCAGTATAGACCTGGACATGACCTCACAGCAGACATCTTATGAGTTGAAGATTCGGAACCGCTGTATCGTAATGCGAATTTACTGCTGTGCCAAGGTTCTTGCATTTAATTAATATATTTAGTTACGTCCAAATATGTAAGTATTGTTTAGTAAGATTATCAATTAATGGACAGCAGTAATAGTTTTAATGTATTTTCAGCTACAAATTAAAATTTGTCCCCATGAGAAATATTTACTTTAACTGTCACCTGTCACTGTCAATATTGACTTATAATATTGTAGTAAAAAATAATTATATTGAACGTTTTTACAAGAACCTTAAATAGCTTTAAATTGCGTTTTTTGAAGGGATCACTGGCCTAAGTGGTTCAAAATAACATAAAACAGCCATGTAACTGGATTTAAGAATAATAATTCTTTTTTTTTTCTTGTTTATTTAGAAAAAAGGTGCAATATTACAATTTTGGAACGTGGGTACCTAATGGAGATAATATTTTTTTGCGTATTTTCTTTCCAAATTTCCTGCCTAGGTTTTGGTTTACCCATACAATAGTACATTACGACACAAGTGCGAAAAGGAAATTCGTAACTCGTATCGATTTAAAATCGCCATTCATTTCGAATTTCTAGTTTTTCACACTTGTGTCGTAATGTACTATTAAGGAACTTGGGTAGGTAGATAAATAAAACAAATAAACGATTATAATTTTATTATGTAATGGTTATTAGTTATTTATTATAAATCACTTGAATAGTTTAAAAGTATTTTCTAAATAAATAAGTCAATTCGTACCTAATTAGGTTTTTATTGAATAACAATTTTCAATTACAAAGCTTTGAATTTTCCACCAACCTCACGTCTCGCCAGGAATCGCTGGCGCAGGCGGCTCACAGTGAATTTGAGCATTACGAAGGAAAGGTGGAGGAAGACCGCAGCCACAGCAAGTAGAAAAGCTATGACATCTAGCATGTAGTATCGGACGAAGGAGACACCGACAGCCGGGGAACGGAAATGCTTAGCTCCATTGTGACGCAATACGTACTCTGTCCACCACACAGCATTTTCAGGTCCGGATATGACAGGGTCTTCCGTTATTTCTTTAATGTCAATGATGGCCTTTTTGTACCTGATGAAAATAGGGTATCATGTTAGGTACGTAACGCGCGATCTAGATTTAAAGACATCATATTATACCATAATAATACATAAGACAGTCATATGACTGACGTATACTTGCGTTTTATACTATCCCTACATTTCAGCCGTGAAGTTACGCCAGAAACGTCAGGACAAAAACGTTGAATCCCGATTATTGTTCAAATCTTGAGCAAAAATCATAAAAGATTAATTTAAACCTATCAGTTCAGTACCTATATTATACAGATGCCTAGGTATATTGTATTAAGTTATGCACCCTATTAACAAAATACCAAGTAGATGACCTCACCCGATAAATAGTTCATCCTTTACTTACTTTTCATTTGTTGCAACAACGGAAACGGTAGCCTTGACAGTTTCCTTGTCCAAGTCATAAGGGTCAAGGAGTTCACCAGCTCCAAACTTCGTAAGTTGCCTGATGAAAACTTTTCTGTTCTTGACGACAGGGAATCCTACTACAGGTACTTTGTAGTAGACTGCCTCTTCTAATGACCGTGCACCTCCGTGAGTAATAAACGCCTTGACGTTTGGATGAGCTAAAGGAAAAATAGAATTATAAAACCTCTGAAATATAAACCATAAAGACCTCTTCTACTGAAAACAGGAATGACACTGGCGTAAGTGAATCAGCCTTAAAGGCCTGACCATGACATTGGTCTAAGGCGACTGTCTGAGCGGAAAACCATACATGCGAGAGGAGTTCCGATATCGGCATCTCGTTCCAACTTCTGTAATTGGCCATTAAGCCATGGCCATGGCCATCTTCTGAATGTATTTAAGAAGCACAGTACCATCAGCCACCTTTATTTCTTCACCTTTGTATACTCTATTAAGTGCGAAGTTTATTTTTGTCTTACCCAAAACTTCCTGTTGAGGGAACCAGCTCTCAGTGATCACGTTGTTAGGCTTGTCAAAAGAAGTCGTATTGCTGATCTTCCACAGAACAGTGAATGGAAGTTCGCGGAAAGCATCAGCTAAAGTCTGTAACGTGGCCGGTTCTAAAATTGAACCGAGACTGAAGTAGATAACACCTTTCGTAGCTGCGTCTAAAAGGGATTTGAGATTCTGAAACAGATAAAAGACAGGTAGTTAGAGAAGTAGGGCAATTAAAGAAGAAAATATCACAAATTTCGGACTATAGTTGCTATACCGCAGGCAAAGCGAGTCCTGGTTTAATGTGCATCCGGTCGCCATATACGACTGCAGGGACGTTTGGTCTGTTTCCAACAATTATTGGATTGGCAGCAACCAGAAGCAGATCAATATCATATTCAACTTCTTGAAGGTCACGTTTAAGGTCTAGAAGCTTTACAGCAGCCACTTGAGACAGCGGCAGGTAGTGGTTGTAAAATTCATGCTTTGTCTGAATATGACGGTACAACTCCACGAATTTCTGCCATATTGTCAGGTTTCCATTGTTAAGAGTATTGACATCAAGGTATAGCATGGGGTGGATGGGGTTTCCTTTCGCTTCATGCTGATGTAACTTTCCGCTTGATGTGGTAATGGAGATATGTGGAGCCTTATACTTCTCAGCAACAGCGTATAACAGTGGTACGTCTGCTTCAGTAATAACCAAATCGAATTTAATGTTGGGGTTAATTAACAGCGCTTGCATTTGTTTCGATTTAAGCTGGTTGATTGCCAATTTCAGGGAGAACTCGTTGAATTGTCTCAACTTGAAGAAATAGTCATTAGTGCTGGTTACGAGCTGTCTGAACTCTTGATAATGAGCCGCTGATTCCAGGCCGATGTCTAACTCGACAATTCTCTCGGATTCCGGATACGTAAATTGTCCTGGATATGGTGTCATCAATACTATCGAGTGCCCTTTCTGAGCAAGCAAAGAAATGTATCCTCGGAAGACCAGATGATCAGAAAATGACAAGGTTGAAAACAATGCAAGTATATTTGCACTCTGCACGGCATGGCTCAAGCATAAGAGCAGTAATGCGGCACTTAGGCTCTTGAAAGCCATGGTAATTTCGAGAACGCGCTTGCTATATGACCACTCTGGGCAGGTTCTTGGACGTAAAAGAACCATTGACAATGTTCAACTATGATGCAACAAAAGAAAGGATCACCTGTGTAAACATGGCAATGAGCGTAAATAATACTGTTCTGACTAACCAAGAATACATGGTTACTTTTATTTGAACATGTGCTTAATTTATAGCTTGTTCCAGATATGATCTATGTACTGTGCACATTCATTTTGTAATGATTCTTGCATACTTCAACAACATGAAATAAAAAAGAATAATAGGCATTTATATGTACAAATTATAATAACAAAAAAATATCTTGGACAAACACATGAAAGTAACCTTCCATTGTGAAAAAAGCAGGTAGCTGCTAGCTGCGCACTGTACCTAGCTAACGTGCTTGAACTTAGGACCGCTGAGCCCATAACCTACTTAATAGGGTTCGTGCAGACAGAATAGAGTCGTGCAATATAAGGCAACCAATACACAAGACCCTTCTTCTCCTCCTCCACGTACTACATGTTTTACTATTAAGTAGGTAAAGATACTTAAGACGCACATAGTAAACATCTAAATCGGCTTTATCGATTCCAAGAACACTTAAATAATAATAAATTGAGATACATTTTAATGAAAGTATCAGAAAATATATAACATCATATACCTACCTATGGTTTCTCACTATTGGTCTGCCATAGGAAATAAAACTCTAAATTTCCCTCTTCATCACCATAGCAACGGAAATACATTTACTTCAAAACAAATACGTCAATGCGTCAAAGTCAAATGGTGTAATATTGGTTCTAAATTGCTTTAAAAGCTAAGTTTAATTCGTAAGAACAATGGATAAGGACGTATCAAACTACTCTGTTGTAGGGCGAATCGGAGAGGGTGCGCATGGTTTAGTGTTTAAGGCTAAGCATTTGCCAACGGGGCGAGAGGTTGCTTTGAAGAAGATTCTTATAAAAAATTTGGAGGATGGAATTCCGGTTAATGTGATGAGAGAGATAAAAGCTCTGCAGCTGCTTCGGTGTAAATATGTAAATACTTGTAATTAAAGTAGAGATGCGTAAAAATATAGACTACCTACACCGTGAAGATGTCTTGTAAACTTTTCTATCCACAGGTAATAAAGCTATATGACATGTTCCCTCGCGGCATGAGCCTGGTTTTAGTGCTGGAATACATGTGCTCTAGCCTCTGGGACATGTTGCATCACAACCAGCCAGCTCTGACGATGCCAGTTATCAAGGGGTACGCGAAAATGCTGTTGAAAGGCACGCGATATATGCACGCGCATTACGTCATGCACAGGGTATGCAAACGTTTTTTTAATTGAAAGTTTATTGTTATAAGATACATTACACTACCTACAAGAAGGGAAGCCTACTTGTGTAAAAACTCACCACCATTTTTATATCTACAATGCAATACAATAACTCTTTATTGCACCTCAAAGACAAAACAAATAATAAAAGTAAGTACTTGTTTAAAAAAGGTAAACAAAAGGCGGTCTTATCGCTAAAGAGCGATCTCTTCCAGACAACCTTTGGGTAGAGGAGCTAAGAAAGTAAAAGTTGATAGTAGGTGGTGCAAAACTGAGAAAAATGGTATGATGCTAAGGAATCTAAAAATAAAAATAAAATCTATTTACCTACACTTGTTCGATTTTTCATGTACCATAAATTCGATTTTTACAGCTCATATAGCCCCTTTACGAGCAGGGTCACGTTTTATAAAGTTACAATTCACAATTTTGCTGTTTGCCTCTCTATCAAGCCAATATGTGTGTGCGTTAGAGAGGCAAATAGCGACATTGTAAAATGTAACTTTATAAAACGTGACCCAGTTCTAAACTATTCATAAATTCCATATAATTTTCTAGGATCTGAAGCCAGCGAATTTACTAATAAATCATGAGGGTATACTGAAGATAGCAGACTTGGGTCTAGCGCGCCTTTACTGGCCTGACGGTGGGCGGCCATACTCGCACCAGGTGGCTACAAGGTGAGGTAAATATGTCATGTCTAGTCAAATGGGGCCCTATGCGGTCATGCGTTACATAGGTACCTCGCGGCCACAGAGGGTTTGAGCCTTGAATGGTTACTCATTGAAAAGGGGAGTCCAGAAAGCCGTGCGAAAGTAATTGATCCAGAACAAATCCCACTAGCCCCGCTGGGGCGCTATTAACGTCACGCGTCAGTTATATATTACGCGGAGTACACTTTGAAAGCCGGGTTGAGCCAGCAACGTAGATATTTAAGCATATAAAAGCGAAATCTTGAAGAAAATTCATGTCACTGACGCCACACGATCACATGTTATCAAACTAAATTGAACTTGAAGTAGTCTCGCGTAAGACCTAGAGACCTGCCAGAGTAAGGGTACTCCTTTAGCGAAGTTGGCAGCTGTAGTCATCGCTGGTGCCCTTGGCACAGCTTTCCGCTGTTATCGCTTGGTCCGCCAATGGTTGTCAAAATGTTAAAAGCGTGTCCATAAGAGGTACCTATTTACGATTCGTACATTTTTATTGCAGGTGGTATCGTGCGCCGGAACTTCTCTACGGGGCAAGATTTTACAGTGAAAAGGTAGACATGTGGGCCGTAGGCTGCATCATTGCAGAGATGGTGCTAAAGAAACCGCTTTTTGCTGTAAGTTTTCCGATGTTTTTTTTGCAATTTAGGTAAACCCCGGAAGCGAAATCCAATATTACTACCCTTAAGGAAGCATCTAAAATAACTCTTATAGCTCTAGCACTGCTTTTCACTCCTCACTTTGTTGAGGCTTGCTCAATGACCTACAGCATGGAAAAATAAACTAATAGACGATAGACGTCGTCAGGTCAAAGACATGTCATCGAACATACCAATCATAACACGCTGAACCGTTCGCTTCATTCGCAGCTTGGGCTTCAACGAAAACCCACAAAGCAACGTCTTTACATCTGAGCTAGAGCTAAATCCACTCTCATTGACTTCAGGGAGAATCCGACATCGAGCAGCTAGCCATAGTCCTGCAACACCTCGGCACACCGACCGAAGAAAGCTGGCCGGGCCACGGCCAACTCCCGGACTTCCACAAGATCACCTTCCCCGCGTCTTCCCCAACTCCCTGGGGAGAACTTCTGCCGGGGGTGGAGCCGGAAGCTGTCAATCTGGTCAGAAACGCGCTGTGTTATGATGCTGGTGCGAGAATATCAGCTAAACATGTGAGTGAATACAGCGCATTCATGGTCAAAAGATTGCCGCCATCAGTGAGGTTTTGGGACTCAAAATAGCAACTCCCCGACTTCCATATCATTACCTCACTCGCATCCTCCCCTGCTCCGCTCCCACGCTCTGGGAGGAACTACTGCCGGGGGTTGAGCTGTAAGCTGTGCATCTGGTAAGGAGCTCGCTGTGCTGTCACTGGTGCGAAGCTATCAGCATCAGCTTAAACATTTAAGTGGTGTATAAAGTGACCAAAAGATTCCCAGAAAAGTTTTGCGACTTAAAATAGCTTACCAATTTCCCGACTTCCACAAGATTACCTTCCCCGCGTACTCCTCAACTCCCTGGGGGGAACTGCTGCCGGGGATGGAGCCAGAAGTTGTCAATCTGGTCAGGAACGCGCTGTGCTATGATGCTGGTGCGAGGATATCAGCTAAACATGTGAGTGAATACATTGCATTCATGATCAAAAGATTGCCGTCGTCAGTGAGGTTTTGGGAGTCATAATAGCATCTCCCCGACCACATCATCACCTCGCCCATGCTCTGGGAGGAACTGCTGCCGAGGGTGTAGCAGGAGGCTCTACATCTAGTCTGGAGCGCGCTGTGCTATGATGCTGGTGCGTGGATATCTGCTAAACATGTGAGTGAAAAAGATTCCCGTCGTCAGTGAGGTTTTGGGACTCAAAATAGCAACTGCCTCGCATCCTCCCCTGCTCCACTCCCACGCTCTGGGAGGAACTACTGCCGGGGGTTGAGCTGTAAGCTGTGCATCTGGTAAGGAGCTCGCTGTGCTGTCGCTGGTGCGAGGCTATCAGCATCAGCTTAAACATGTAAGTGGTGTATAAAGTGACCAAAAGATTCCCAGAAATGTTTTGCGACTTAAAATAGCTTACCAATTTCCCGACTTCCACAAGATTACCTTCCTCGCGTCCTCCTCAACTCCCTGGGGGAACTGCTGCCGGGGATGAAGCCAGAAGCTGTCAATTTGGTCAGGAACGCGCTGTGCTATGATGCTGGTGCGAGGATATCAGCTAAACATGTGAGTGAATACAGCGCATTCATAGTCAAAAGATTGCCGCCGTCAGTGAGGTTTTGGGAGTCATAATAGCAACTCCCCGACCATCATCACCTCGCCCATGGGAGGAACTGCTACCGGGGGTGGAGCCCTCTTTTGCACGCAATCACGCACGGTTCCTTATCTGGTGGCTTACTATGGTCCCTCTCTGACAAATACGCAAGCGCGAAAGTGACACGTATCGACATAAACGGGAAACGCGCGACCATAGTAAGCCACGTGGGCCGAGTTTTATAAAGTTACAATTTACAATTTTGCTTTTTGCCTCTCCTTATAGCCAATATGTGCTTGCGTTAGAGAGGCAAAAAGCGAAATTGTAAAATGTATAACTACTTATGTAAAACGCGATGGTTGTCATGACAATGAGTTACCGCTTATTTGCTATTTGCGATGTTAAAACGAATGAATTCTTTATAGGCTCTACGGCATCAATGGTTCCAGACCCGCCCACTACCAGCATCTTTAGCGGACATGCCAAAACCCACCAGTTCTGCTAAGCCAAAATAACCTCTATTGATTATGAAAATAAGAATCAATCAATAAAATATGTTAAATACCTTTTTTAGCGCGAATAGGTTAAATACCTTTTTTAATAGTCTGTTAGTAATAAAACTAATAAACCTGAAAATATACTTTGATACTATTGTCACAAGATCTCTTCGTTAACGAGTCTGTTTAACCTCAAACTTTGCTAGTTCACTGTAAGCCGCGTTTTCACTTAGTGTTCTGAGCGAGCATTTATTCGTTCGTGGGCTGACGAACGAACATTTTGCTATGTGAAATCCTGTTTTCATCTGCCCAAGAACGAACGAATGCTCGCTCAGAACACTAAGTGAAAACGCGGCTTAACTGGCATCAGATTATCAAGCGCGTTATCAATTCGTACCAGCAGTTCTTTCACCTCTGAAATGTTAACAAGGGGCTCCAAAAGAGCACCCTGTACAGAGTGGCTTCGTATTGTTCCCCGACCGAGATTATTCAGTTAGTCCGATAATGTACGACCCAACAGTCCACGTAGGTTATGGACAACAACCACTATTGGGTCGAGTATTATTTGATTGCGCATTAGGGGCTTTACAAATGGGGCTCCCTGGACCTTGAAAACCCCAGTACACATTGGCCCAATAAGATCGAACTCAGGTATGCCGTTATAAGTAGAGAGAAGGGAAAAGTAAAGCAATCTAGCTGTGTCCCCCAGATGGACCAATGTGTACTGGGGCCTTTAACCTTTCCAACGCCGCGCCTTCCTTCTCGCATCAAATTGTGACATACACGCCAGTATCTCTACTAATGAACAACGAAAATAAACCTTATCTGTCAACAAGACAGTTACTTTGACAGCATACTCGAGGACCACTTTAATGGCTGCTGGCGTGGTAGGCAGGACAACACACGACCTCTTTAGTGGTTCTTGGCGTTGAAAAGGTATCCTTCAGGTATAAACTAAGGTCGTTTATTCTTTACACAAAAATAAAATTGTTGTTATTACTTGATTTTTTATTACTAGAATAACTTATACGTAGCTAACTACTCACATTAAAAGATTGTACAAGTAATAATAATTAACAATGCAGTTGTACTTTTCAATGATTTATTTACAATTATTTTGAGCCTGGTGGAAATAATATGCAATTACAGAACAGGCACAATACTTTTAACTTTACAGGTCCCTAATATAGAGTTATTGTAATGGAATATCTTTTAAAAATTAACCCTTTCAACGCCGTGTCAAACCATACTTTGTTTTGGAACTTATACTGCGAATTGGTGGATGGCTTATATGCGTGTTTACTCCATTAAATAGAAACAAAAAACCCGAGGTTTTACATTAATTTAGGAACATCCTGGAGATGTAAACCTAAATTATGAGTATGACCCATATATCAGTCGTTGGCGTTGAAAGGGTTAATGTATATGGAAGTTCTACGGGACCTTTATAACTATGTAGTCTTATGAATTGAAACTAGACCGTAAAATTAGCGTTTTCACGATCCTCTAAAGGTGAATGTCTGACGCGTTTTGATTAAATTTTCACGGCATCTAAATAGCTAAAATGCAGTTTCGGATAATTGCATTTGATTGCCGTCTGAGGTGTGCAATGAAAACTATTGATAAAATTGAAAATTGATACAAATAACATTACAATAATATACAATCTCGATAAAAACACGAAAATACTTTAAAATGGAAATACGCGCAGACACCACACTAACATAATAATACAAATAAGCAATATCATTTCACGCAACATTCGGAAATAAGATTCAATCCTCTCAAAATATTATGAAATACATATTATTTCAATACGCGATAAAGAAACATACCTAATCCATTTGAGCGCGTCTCTTCAGACACTTAGCTTACATTTATGCCTTTAGTTTTAGACCCTACTTCAAGATTTCAGGCCCCTTTTAACTTTACAAGTAAACACTTAGCTCTTTGAATGCCTTACATCATTCACAGGAACTTGGCTTCGGACCTAAACGAGCAAATATAAAATTGCGAAAGTTACATTGATAACTGACGTCAAGACACCTAAAGGTGTTCTTCGCTGAACATGATAGCTAGTGACACCTTTAGTTGTTCTGGGCCTTTGTAAGGTTAAAAAGTGTGATTCTGTGTACACAATACTATTAAGATGAAAATACATACGTTACTACGGTCAGGTCCAAAAACATATTAACTATGTATACAAGCCGTAAATAAAGATGATTGTGCATAGCGCATAGTCGCCTTCATAATGTATGGACGATGAAACACGATGGCCATAAATATCGGAACTCTATTGCCAAGGCGTTTCGGTACAGGTTTCGATATTTATGAGCACATGGGTGCGTAGCCAAAATGCCAATCGCTAACGCTAAATCGTGAATCATGAACGAAAGGCAACTGGTCTTGTCGCACTAATAAGGAGTGACAGAGAGATAACTACGTTAAGCTTCTATGCGTTAGCAATTGGCAACTTCGCTACGCACACTAGTATTGTTTACATATTCATTATGGCGCGACTGTACAGTCGTTACTTCAAACACAAAAAGCCTTTTTTAATTATGCTATACCTACATAGGCCTAAGTCTTGCAAAGACTGCCAACTAATGCCGCGGCCACGACATTGGTCTAAGGCGACCGGCTTAGCGGAAAACCATACGCGCGAGAACGACTACCCGGGTACTTGGGTATATCGATATCCCGCTCCAACTCATGGATTCGCTCGCCGCTGGTCGCCTTAGACCAATGTCGTGGCCGGGCCTTAAGGCTGCTTTACTGAAATACCTACCACAGCCAGTTACAATATACCAAAAGACAGTTAAACAAGTACCATAACCATTTAGTGCCCGCATAACATCCAATCATAGCTTTGCCTGCTTCAAATGGGCAGAAACTAACGCGTCAATACGTTTTAGTATAGAATATGCGAGAAAACAGACGGGTAGACTTATATACAAATCACTTGAAATTACTCTCTTATCTACGGCAATCAAGTAAACAGAAACGATAAAGAACAATTCATTCGTAATCCACAAGTTCATTTTCACATACCAAGAATATTTAAATTACACATGCAGAATTATTCACAACTCTACAATTTTGTGCTTTAATTGTAGCTACACCTCTCGTCAGTTGGGTAAAAATAATTAACATTGTATGCGCTTTAAATACACTATTTACCCTTATAATCTTCTAATTTTGTATACCTATACAATTTCTTTAACGATTTCGCCACCGATGACTTAATTGATATAAAGTCAGAACATTTAGACTTTATATAGAGTCTCACTATTCAAAATAAAATGCACCGTCATTTGACAAAACGTTGACACTTGTTCATGCGAAATTGTTGGCGTAAGTAGTATGCTATTTTTTTTTATGTGGCGGTTAACAGTTTACAAAAGCAGGCAATATCCATGGAATCATTAATTTGCTAGTTTGTTACAATCCAAGAAAATGACTTAAATTGAAACAAAAAAGTAATTTATCTTTATTAAACACTTAATTCAAAGGCCAAAGCCACAGGTCTCTAGAGGACATTGGAAAAATTGTAATACTCATATTATTATACTAATATAAATAATCTACATATCAACTATAGTTTAATATAAAACGCCGAGGCAGTGTCAAGCTAGAACCTAGGGACAAATCTACAAATTATATTTATGAAAAATCCAACCGAAAAAATCCAAATTTAAAAAATAACCATTCAATAATATAAATACCTATTGATTTTTTTTATGAACTATAATAGGTTTGTCCCTGGCTCGAAATGCATTTAAATTGTATGGACTTCGGCGTTTGAAAAGCAACTGCTCACAATTCATGATTTATTTAAATACTATGTACAAATTATATACATCACTAGAACTAAATTGACGCCACTGTTTGGATTGAGACGTTATTGCGTTTATGGGAAAATCCAATAAATATTGTGGTCAATTTTTATTACGATTGTACAAACAGTGGAGACTTTTTTTGTTAATTTTATTGGTTTTATAAACTGAATTCGTAAAATATTTACAAACTTAACTAATTTCGTATTCTACGTACATACACAGCAAAAGCTTTTGGGCTAAAACTGAAGCTTTTCTCAAAAAACCCCAAGACTCTAAAATATTATTATATATTTCGAGTCCACATACTTTTTTATGCTTTAGAGTAGATATTTATGCATATGACTAAAGTTTAGATCAAATAGGTGCAAGGTATACTTTTTATACCTACATTTACTATTTGACTCATGTATTGCTACACTTAAACTTCCTAAAATTAACCATAATACACATGACATGATTAAACTCTTTTTAAACTATAAATTATCTATTGCCTGTGGTTCAGCGTCAAGCATACCCGAAGTTAATACCACAACATTCGTCCATAAATATTTTTATACTTTTTTAATAAGCCGGTGGGAGACGGGTTTCAGTGACGCTTTACCACTTGTGTGTGCGGTCGTGTATGTGTCACTGTTACTACAGATGTTAATCGTCTGTTTTTATGTGTATAGACCCTATAGATAGACGTTGAACGGAAGGACCCTCACTACTTATACTGATATAAGCCAATATATCAATCAGCGGATATTAAAGCCTTGAAAGTCATTTAATCTATATTAACATAATTGCACTAGTACCTAGTGTTTCTACTAAGAGTAATAATCTTAAGGTGATCCTTGTACCCTTGCATTTAGGTTTTGAATTTAGTCAAATACTAACAGTACAACAGACGAGAAAATTAAAAAAATCTGTGAAGGGAAAATACCACTATAAATGTAATACTGTGAACTTGATAACTCTGATGAGTTGACAGCACGTTCGATGGAAAATAATCACAAAGTCAAGTTCTATAGGCCCTGAGATCTAAGAATGAACTTTTGACAGTTTATAGATTAACCCTTATTGAGTTATTAATATGAGGGAAAAACTCACCTTTTTCACATCACTTTTTTTTGTTATTGTGTGTTTTTTTGGTAGTATGTTTGCTAGAAGAAAGTATTTTGGATGCTCTACTAACATGATTAGTGGGTGATGCGTTGCCAATATACGAGTCGTTGACGTCCAACCAGTACCCATAGCAACGAGTGACATAAAAAACGTGATTGGCCCATATATTAGGCACTGATCTCACCGAGAGCTGCTAAGGCATGAACTATGGGCTATAACTACGAACAAAAGATACGCACTCCCGCGTTTTTACAAACACAAAGACACACGGCGATACTCGGCGGTCGGTGATAGCTGATACGTAGGATGCCCTGAAAATTTCGGGAATTTAATACTTAGGAACGTATATTTGACATGTGTTATACCTCTTTCTTACAAGCATAGTCTCATTATTTGAAAACACTGGCCACTTAGAAAAAAAAAACAATGTCCGATTTTCAATTGTTTTTTAAAGTCGTTGAGTCGCTGGTGAAAATGGAGCTGTCCCGCGAAAGTTTTAGAGCAATGATTTATTATGACTTTAAAAGTGGATTAACACAACAACAATATGGAGACCGATTAACTATTGCTTTTAGTAGTGAAGCACCTTCAAAGACGACCATATACAGGTGGTATTCGGAATTCCAACGTGGCCGTGTGTCTCTTGCGGATGACGTACGTGAGGGTCGACCGAAAACGGCCGTTACCGATCAAAACATCGATGTTGTTCGCCAACTGATAAAGGAAGATAGGCATGTTACATATCGGGAGATTCCGGAGACTTTAGGCATTGGAATGAGTCAGGTACAAGTTATTTTACAACAAGAGTTGGGCGTGCGGAAGTTATTTTCCTGGTGGATTCCTCACTTGTTATCTGACGACCAGAAAACGGTATGTGTCAATTGGTACCGCAAAACTTTAAAAAGATTTAATGGAGGAAGCTCAAATGCCGTTTTTAGTATTGTGTCAGGTGACGAATCATGGATTTACGCATATGAGCCTGAATCGAAAAACCAATCTCGAGTTTGGGTTTACGAAGACGAACCGAAGCCGACAAAAGTTGTTCGTTCTCGCAGCACGATCAAAAAAATGGTAGCCACGTTTGTCTCCAAATCGGGTCACGTGGCGACTATCGCTCTTGAAGATCGAAGAACTGTCAATGCCGATTGGTATATAGGCATTTGTTTACCGATTGTTTTTGCTGAACTGCGAAAAACTAACCCTAACCGCCGTATTATACTACACCATGATAATGCCAGCCCTCACACCGCTCAGAAAACAGACGACTATCTGAAGGGCGAAAACGTCGAATTACTGGACCATCCTCCGTACAGCCCCGACCTAAGTCCCAACGATTTTTTTACTTTCCCGAAAATAAAGAATCGGTTGCGTGGTCAGCGTTTTCAGACCGCGGAAGAAGCAGTCGACGCTTATAAAATGGCCATTTTGTCAACCCCCACTTCAGACTTCAATAACTGTTTTAAAAACTGGTTTCAGATAATGAAAGTGTATTAAACACAAAGGAGAATACTTTGAAAAACAATAAAAGTACTTTTATTTCATTAAAATGCGTATTTTTTCCGATTCCCGAAACTTTCAGGGCAACCTACGTAGCTGGGCGAGTATCGTCGTGTCTCTTTTATTTACACTGGAGTGTACATCATTTGTTCGTGTAGCGATGGGCGAGTCGAGTTGTCTGATTGGAATAACTCGAATCACTCCGCGGACGAGTCAACTCGAATCAATGTACGCTGTGATTCGAATCAACTCGGCCTAGCGCGGCTCGGCCTTGCCTTCCGCCTGATCACAAACGCGTTCGCGTCGAGTCGAGTTACAGTGACTCGACACGAATCTTTCAGATACTGTTCACAAAAATGAACCTTATACCGAATTAACAAGGGTTCATTCCCTAGTCGCTTCATACCGCCATTTGATTAGGATTCGCTAAGTCGCCATTGAATTGAAATTCGATTCGAGTTTCTGTTGCGTTGCGCTCCACTCTGCAGCGGCGTCCGTGTATTCGGGCCAGCTATAGAGTCGAGTTAACTCGAGTTTCAACTCGAATCAGCGGCCGAATTCATTCGAGTTAGGAAAAAGTGAACTCGTCACATCACTATGTTCGTGTAGAATCGATTGTTCCTATACCTTATCCACGATAACGAGCTAGTACCAGAAATCTCAGATGGCACGTAATTGGCCAGCGGTAAGAGCGATGTTTTTTTTTTAACTTTGGAACACTATCTACACGGTGCTCGTGAGCATTCCGAAAGATTTTAATGCTGGATTCCTGACCACATTTAGAGTCTTTAATGTTATATAAAATTTCCTGGATTCGGCTTGGTTTCAGAGATAATCAACCTTTTTTCGAAATAAGTTTTTCGACGTAACTCGTCATTTAACTTCTTTATGATTACAATGCCACCACAATGTGGTCTAATATTACCACACCTTTTGCCTGACAATCAAAAAATACGAATAGACTTGACGAAATACGACCTATATCTAAAAAAACAATTGTAATAAATAATTTAAACAAATTGTTGTTATGATAAAACGTACTGGTAATGTATTGGAAGTATTCAAAAAGACTAAAAAAAAGAAGAAAAAAATTTTTTTTTGGTGGAATTGACTTTTGGTCTCATAATATTTTATGTTTATTTTGATGCCTAGAATGCCCAGTTAAAATCTTTCGCAATGCTCGCGAGCACCGTGTATAATCACTCACTATAATAGAATCACTATAATAGTGTCTATAATTCAAGGAACTACATTCTATTTGGAAACTAATTGCTAAGGAAACAAAAATAATGATAGAACAAAAAAATCCGAGAGACGGCATGTAAGCCGAGGTTGGCAGCAAGGTGCAAATGTTGACGCCCTCTACCTTTTTTATCCCTTTTATTTGCATAAAAAAGTGCGAAAGAGAGATCCCTATACTCGTTATCGTGGATAAGGTATAGCTTAGTAGGTTGTGGTGAGACCAGTGCCTTATACAGTGGTTGTAATGTATGTGTATATAATATTATGTTAGTGCACCCAGCCGGCGCTGCGCAGTGGCCTATTTCACCATAATTACAAGTCTGACAATTGTAAAATATCATTGTTACTGACGTCATAGGCCTCCGTACGCTACGGTTACCGCTTACTATCGGACGGTCCATGTGCTTGTTTGCCACCAACATAAAATTATTACTAATAACGTTATTATATCGTTAATAAACTACTTTTCATTTTCTGAAACCCGTGACAATTG
The DNA here is from genome assembly GCA_025490895.1 of Thaumatotibia leucotreta. Classification (NCBI taxonomy): domain Eukaryota; kingdom Metazoa; phylum Arthropoda; class Insecta; order Lepidoptera; family Tortricidae; genus Thaumatotibia; species Thaumatotibia leucotreta. The sequence continues at coordinate 42,468 of JALPQI010030445.1, read as the reverse complement.
TCACAAGTTTTAGTACAATTCTCATTAAATCTTGACATGAGGTTTGGCATATGTCGGAATTTAGCTACAATTGTCGTGTTTTTTGTGACAATTGTAATTTTGCTTCACAAAAAAGGAGTTATTTCCTGCATATTTATTAAAGTTTCTGCACTACATTTTATGTTGGTGGCAAACAAATGTTCGGCCTTTCCGATGGTAATTGGTAACTGTAGCCTATAGACGCCCCAGATTGGAGAAACAGTAAATTTACAATTGTAGCACTTGTCAATGTGGTGAAATTGGAGCCAGGTAGTGGCTGACGGCGGCGTCCAGCTCGGAGTGTCGCGGCGCAGCAGCACGCTTCATCGTCACGTACTGTCGGCGCCAGGTTGTAATGTACGTGTTAGTGCACCCAGCCGGCGCTGCGCAGGTAGTGGCTGACGGCGGCGTCCAGCTCGGAGTGTCGCGGCGCAGCAGCACGCTTCATCGTCACGTACTGTCGGCGCCAGGTTGTAATGTACGTGTTAGTGCACCCATCCGGCGCTGCGCAGGTAGTGGCTGACGGCGGCGTCCAGCTCGGAGTCGTGCGCGGCGCGGCGCAGCAGCACGCCCTTCATCGTTACGTACTGCGTCGGCGCCAGGTTGAGAGCCGCGCACAGCTGAAAAAACACGATTATTTTGACCTTTATGCAGAAATCGAATCGACATTGAATTTTAGGGTTCCGTAGTAAAATAGGAACCCTTATAGTTTCGCCATCCGTTTGTCTGTCCGCAGCATAGCTCAGTGGCTGTTATTACTAGAAATTTGGTACAATAGTACATTACTATAGAGGACGGGAAACGAAGGGTTACAGGCCAAGTAGATATATCTGGCCGAAGGAACTGAGGCCAGGGTCCCGTTTTATAAAGTTACAAGTTACAATTTTACAGGCGTTTACTGGCAACACTTGCCCCGTTTTTTACAATTTGCGTTTTATAAAAGTACTATGTTACAATTTTACAAGTTACAGGTACAAGTGCCTGTAGCTCAGCCATAGACAAAAATACAGGAGTTTAATAGTTTTAAACTCGTAATCGAACAAGTGTTTTATAAAAATATTGTAAATAACAAGTGTAGTTGTGGTAGACTTGTAACAAAAACTGACGTACGTCTTGAGGCCTGTAACCGCAACTACAAGTGCAATTTTCCCAGTTATTTCGTGTGCTACAGACGTTTGCTCGTAATACTGTTGAAATTATTCGCTTTCTGAGAGATTCTTCATAGTTTTGGCCAACCACCACGGACTCCGAAAACCGCAAACGACGATTTGTCTTTGTCACTTCTAACAAGGCGATATTAGAGTGAAAGAGAAAAATAATCGAAATTTGCGGATTTTCGAGTTTGCGGTAGGGCCGCTGACTATGACTACACTTTTTTACTTATGTCTGGAGCATAAGGTCTAAAGTTGTATATATTATTATATTTATTCCCTTGACTGTACCCCGATAGCGTTGACCGAGACTGTTTCAGCTCCTAATAAATTTGGACTTTGGGAGTCGGACACCGTACGACTTCACACAAAATTAGAACATCTCTCTCTTCGTTTTGTTCTGCGGCCCCACTGCGATTTTCGCAAATTTCGAGGATTTGTCTCTCTCACTTTAATGAAGCCTTCGTTGGAGTTACGGCGAAAAATCTTCGAAATTTACGTATTTTGAATTTCGCGGTAGTAGGGCTGATTTTCCATCAAAATAAACATACATAATCTGTGGATACGATTATTTATGTCAGTTTTTATTTTTAAATAGTGATGTCCGTCACGCCTGTAGATGTTACTTGTAATCGAGATTTACCATGGTTCATTAGTTTCATTACAATTGTAAATTTTTGTGTGTATTTATAAAACACCTGTAATAGTTCATAGTGCATTACAGGTTCCTGTAACCTGTACACTTGTAGCCTGTAACTTGTAACTTTATAAAACGGGACCCAGATAGGAATACGCGGCCTGTAACCCTGTTTCTCATCGAGATTCGTATAGTGCTTTTCTCAAACTTGCCATGAAATAAAACGGACTGATTTCGCCGAACCATACTATTTGATTTGTAAATAAACCAATAGTACAGTATCGTACAACATTAAAAAAAAAACATTCGCGCCTAACCTTTTTTTTTATCTGTTTGAGGTATCCTTTTACCTGGTGGTATAGACATTAGTTCTTAGGTTATTTTTTTTTCTGTGGCTGAATGTCAAGACACAATTTGACGTTTCAAAACAAAAGACTTGTTTGCAGTCCTAGGTGTGAAATAAATACATGAAATCTCTTTACATATCATCTTAGCATATGCCACCGGATACATAGTATTTCCGGGTTTAATTTAAAGTAATTAACATCAACATTCCGTAGCAAGTTTGAGAAAAATAAAATGTAGTAAGGGTACCTCCCCTGGTATTAAAGTGTGGATGTTTTTTTTTTGCTGTAATCCTATAGTATGGAGTATCGTTAAATAGATCTTTGAAAAAGAATAAAGGAAAGTTTTTTTCCTTATTCAATATTTTCGGAGATAACCACTCCAGAAGAAAAAGAATTGTATCATACAATTCTTTTTCTTCTGGAGTGGTTACTTCTGAAAATTACATTTGTATGTGTAGTTTAAGGAGTAATCGGATTACTTTTGGCCCTATTCTAAATAAGAGCTATACCTGTATCTCGTTAGTTGTCAGCAGCCGCTTCGAGCAACCGCCACTACGTCCCTTTCGTGATCGTTTTGTTATTCGAACCATATTCTCCGTCCCTATTCGACTATACACAAAGGCAATAAGAGCAAGTAAGAGAGGTATACCTGTATCTCGTTAGTTGTCAGCAGTCGTTTTCTCCGTCCCTATTCGACAATACACAAAGGCAATAAGAGCAAGTAAGCGAGCTATACCTGTATCTCGTTAGTTGTCAGCAGCCGCTTCGAGCAACCGCCGTTGCATGAGCTCCTTTTGCAGCATCCACATGCGGTATTTCCGTCCCGTGTGGACCTTGGGCTGGTGGAATTTGAGCCGCCTTCTCCGTCTCTGTTAAACCGATAAAACATTAGGCTGATTCAAAAAACACCAGACCATGGGAACTTAGTATGGAGCTTGGACACATAGCCAACACAGATACTTCATTTTGTTCTATACTCGTAAGGCCCAATGTACATTACAATGTACACTCCCCTTCAATGAAATTTCAATCTTTCATGAACTTAATAAAGTCGCATTTCCTTTGTTTCATTGATTTTACAAACAAACTAATCTTTAATCTTCACCACTATTCCTTACATAGCAAGGTTCCAAATAAGATTGAAAGAAAATAGTATGGTGGGCCTTACGAGGCTATACGACTATTCGCACCAAGTTTACCATTGCAGAACCCAGATATACAATACGTTGCCTACCCTCCAAAATGTAAAATACCCTAGCCACAGATTCTTCATAGTTCGTATTTACTCTGAATGAAATTATGAGTATCTCAGTTCTGCAATGGAATTCTACTTTGTACCCACATAATTAATTGAAGTAGATTTAAAGACCTATTTTAAAGCCCAACTCTCATGACTTAGGTCCATTTCATGGTCCTTCATAAAAGTGAAAATCGACTTTTCCAAGATCACATCAGACCCCGACATGGTGCCAACGAGACCACGCGGCACACAGTCCTAGAGCGAATTGCAATAAAATATCAACAAAATAGTTTCCGTACTGTTATCTAATAGTTATTTATGTGGCTGGCGCATAATAAGAGGCATTAAACATGAGCGTGGTTTTATGAAACGAGCCGTAGGCGAGTTTCATAATAAGATCACACGAGTGTTTAATGCCTAATTATGTACAGTCACATACATAACTTTATCTACATCCTTATCATAAGTTTAGAATGATAATTTACCTTTATTTACATTGATATCCACTAAGTAAAATACCTCTAAATATAACAATTCAAATCAGTTGAAATTACTCAATTTGTGTAAGAATATCCTACAATAAATATGTATTGAAAAAAAAAGCAAAAAGAAGTAGACTTTATAATGTTAACATGAATTTACTGACACTGATACTTTAATGTTAATATTATGATGCACTGTACTTTAATGTTAACATTATGATTTATGATACAGCCACAGACACGGGTTTCTTAATATAGGTCATTACATTACCGCTTCTGAATATATAATAGGATAATTGGGCATTTTCGCGAGAAGAGATCCAAAAAAAAATTTTTTTAAGGCAGGTAAATTTAATGTTTTTCCTACTCAGAATAACGAGTTCTTTCAATCTAGGAGAAAAAAAGTATAAGAAAAAAATGGTCCCACATTTTTCATACATTTTACATGCTCTCCACTTTGTAACCGCTGTACAAAGTGTTTGAAAAACGGTTACGTAATAGAAACAAAAAGTTGGGACACTTTTTTTCTTGTAGTAGGATCGAAAAAGCTCGTGATTCTGAGCAGGGAAAACATAAAATTTACCTGTTTCAGAAAAATAAGGTTTTGTATCTCTTCTCGCGAAAATGCCTAGTTACGATATGGAAGTAGATAATAATATACAGGGTGGAAAGGGACGACGTTCCATTTTAATATTTCGATGTTGGTCCCATACTGAAAGTTCATCGTAATGGTTGGTAGACTCGGTCGGTAGCGGGATGGAACGTCGTCCCTTTCCACCCTGTATAATGTATTACTTCACAAGAATGTAAAAATGTAATGTATGGCAATATGTTACCTTTTTCTTTGCATTAGCGTGCTGTTCGGCGCTGCTTCTCTTGTCTGGCTGTTGTCCCACCCACTGCTGCCCTGGCGGAGACAACCGTTATACGAGATCAAACACAACACCACACGACATATAACGACAGGACCGTGTAAAATGCGCTTAATAGACCATAGACAATGAATTTAAACTTTCATAGTTAGTTGTCAGCCTCCGTAGCCTAGTTGGTAGTAACCCTGCCTACGAAGCTGGAGGTTCCGGGTTCAAATCCCGGCGAGGGCATTATTTGTGTACTTATTTATCACAAATATTTGTTCCTTAGTCATGGCTGTGTATGTATTTAAGTATCTATATGTATCTATCTATTATGTATATCGTCGCTTGGTATTCACAACAAAAGCCTTAATTGTGCTTACCGTAGGACTAGGTCGATTTGTGTAAGATGTCCCAAGATATTTGATTTGATTTGATTTGATGAGACAATAACTAAAAAAGAAACTGTGAAGGGAATTATGTCACATATTATGTGAATTTTCTGTGTCTTTAATCAATTATTTAATCCTATACACATTTTAATCTCGTTGGCATAGTTTTATGAAGCGAAATCAGTGCCAAAAAGTATCAAGAATATTATGCATAAGTCAAGGATATCTTAATAGTCCGGGAGCTAAACTTTAACTTGTTCGAGAAAATTACATTAAATCCTACAGTATATTTATTTCAGGAATATGATAAAACATCGTTTTGTGAATATATGAATCTAATTATCCCTGATAAATGTGTGGAGGTTTTTTCATAAAATCAATATTAAGATTTAATTGTTTAATAAAAAGAAACAATAAATCCTACAGTAGGGATTTATTATCCGAGGGGCCTAACTGAATATTTAAGACAATATTTTAAAAAGTCACCACTGAATAATCGTAGATATAGTCAGAAAAAAATAAAATTATTTTTAAAATTCATAACAATCAAACAGAAATTAAACAAACGGTGATTTTTTACTATAATGACCCGACAATTATTATACTCATCCAAAGAAAAAATTACGTCAGTGACTCAATGCTAACTATTTTTTTTACAGTTTTAACTGATTTACGTGCAGGCGCATTAATTCTACATTTTATTTTTTTAGTGTACCTCTTGTCAATAATTAGTTGTGGCACAATACCAAAAAAATCCCCTATGTATACTCCAAGCATTTCCTACAATTTTCGAAATGGTTATTGTTAAAATAAATCGGAGCGGCGCTGACGTCATAAATGCGCGGCCGGCCGCAGGGCAGCGGATAAACGTAGGTGGGGTACTATGTAGACAGGACGGTGCATCAAATTACAGAAGGAATTTCGTAGGACGGAAATAGAAACGTCTTAAATAAAAATTAGTAGTAAAATAAATAGGTATTAAGCAGTTTTTGAACTGACGATTAAAAATGTAGGCACCTATACAACTTGTAACCTATTAGGGGCCTGTATTTAAATCCCGAAGCAAAATGAGGTGTTACAATTATTCAAAAATGTATACAGGGTGTGGCCTGTAATAAGAGCAATAAATGAAAACATAGACCCTTTAACTAATCAGTAATTAACTCCAAATGGTTTTAATTAATTAAAAACAAAAATAAATTTTCTATATTTTTCTAACAAAGTTAATCGACCCAGCAATGTACTGCAGACATTATGGGTCCAGTCGAACATTTGACATTGACATTTAGGTACTATCGGTTTCGCGTATTATTGAATCTAAATGAATCAGTATTGCTTATTAAACATACCTATCTACTTATTGATTACTTTGTCACTTTTTTCAACATTACGTAACAGATCACAATCTCAATTATCAGGAGTGAACTGACGAAATAACTAAATTAGTAAAACGCCATAAAGTTACTTCAAAACAATTTATTAAGTAAACGGTTACAACAAAAATAGTGCACTAATCACATATCTCACCGGGTGAACTCTTAACCACTCAACTTGCACTTAAATCAATTGAATTTGTAGACATAGGCACGACTACGATGATGTCGACGATACGATTTGCTTCTTTATTTGACTCCACTCTGACACGACATAACACGTACTGAGAACAGGATCTTGTCGAAACTAAGTAAGAATTTCACTGTTAATCAGGTTGGAAGTGAAAACCCACAGGTCACAGTCAGAACTGCATTTGGTATACGTTGCTTTGAGATGACAACAATAGTGCTTGGTTCTATTATCAGCTCAGATAATATTCGTTGACAAGTCGTTTACACAATGATTGGCTTACTTTTCTTATTAATTATGTACTTCGTGTGCATCGCAATTCGCAATTTTATAATTTATTTTATTATTTTTGGTAATGTTTTGATATAACAACTTGACGTAAATTGTCATTATGTTGTAATAGTAGAGAAAGTGACTTCACATAAAAAAGTTCGCATTTACAACTGCATGGTCTATGGCTTCGAATGCAAAGATACCACTACTAAATTGTGCACTAAAGAGTAAAACAAAAACGGTCTTCGTGAGATGACTCCTGTCAGAATTGTGTCCCTTTCTATTGAAATGACCATGGCCAAACAAAACACGGGACAAATGGCTTATAAAACGATTGTGTAAGTATCCGGGGGCTTAGCATATCTTGTGTGTGACTGAAACACTCGGCTTTCTCGTGGCTACCCGTCCCTATTGGACTATATTGATTAAAAAGAGACGAAAAAAGAAAAGGACAGGCCGAGTGATGTTGTCATTGTCAAACAGAAGGTACAGTCGCGAACCGGGATTGTTGAGTCACTTGTTACAGTTCGTAAATTAGTCGGTACACAGTACTGATCGGGATCGATTCGTTATTAACGACTTTTGCCTAAATCTGTTCACCAATGACGTAGACGTTACTATGGTTAAATAATAACAAAACTCAGTTAGCCAATGGCCGAGTCCGCGAATTCCACGGATGCTGATGTTGCTGTGGTTACATTACAACAAAGCTTGATTCGTTATCAACGACTTTTGCCGAACTATGTTCAACAACGATGCGAACGTTGCTATGGTTACATTATAACAAAACTCGGGTGGCCAATGACCGATCCCGCGAGTTACACGGATGCTGACGTCGCTATGGCTACTTCATAACAAAGCTTGATTAACCAATGACCGATCACAGTTTTACCGGAAACTGATGTTTTTATGGTTACCTTATAACTGTCCTGTCTTAGGTAAAGCAAAGGGACTGCTATAAATATGCCATGTGCGGCTTAGCAAATCTTGTGTTAGACAGCAACTGGCAGATACCCACCTCTTTTCGATTGTAATGATTAAAAAGTTTTCTACCATTTCTTCTAGTCTAAAAGATTGTTTCAGGTATCCGACAAGACGTTAGACAAGGACACCCTAGCAGCAGTAAACTTCTCGCCAGGACCGTTCCTAGCTTATAAAGAAATATCTACTCTAGGACCTAGTGTTGAAATAAGTCTCGTTTTTGCTAAATTATGTTTTTTGGTGCACAATCTAGTAGGTATAACATATTTGTTGGAATTCAAATAAAAATCAAAACCTCTACAGTGGGTCTATATCGGGTGGCATAATGTTTTTATTTCGAAAAATTTGTCGCATAACAACTTTACGCCGAAAAATGTATGGCATAAACATTGTTGCGCATATTTTTGTTATGACGAAATTATTAATCCTAACTTGGTTGTTCTAAATATTGTTTGTCCTAATGATCTTTGTGTCTCATGTATATGTATCGAAAAATTATTGTTCATAATGGTGATGTTCCTACTATTTAATGTACTAAAAGTGATTACCTACCTTTAACTAATTAAAAAAAAAAAATTTGATTCCTTATACTTAATTATTACTGAATAATTAGCCCTGTTGTCCAAAGAATTTAAGTGAGCAATTTTGACCTGGGAACCGGTCGACGAAGCCCCGCTGCGCGGGGCTTCTATTTCCGCTCTAAGGGATAAAAGGTAAGTACCTAACGAACCTATCCAGGTTAAGATAGGGGAAGGTTCAGATTATTTCTTTTTTAATGCGGGGGACTTCGCCCCCCGAGCCCCCCTGGTGGAGGATTCGCCCCCCGTCCCCCCTTTTTTTGGTTTTGTAAGTATGAGGATGTGTAAACAATTGATTAAAAATACTTAAGTATTTAAAGACTACGCCATTCACTCCGCCCTAGCTTCGAAATCTAACCAATCCACGTCGGTTTTACCCTAGTTTATCACTTGAATATTTTTTTAACCATTCACCCTGTTGTTCAAATGTTTTGCATGTTGTTATTAAAATGCCTTTTTGAATGAAATTTCGGACATGATAAAAGTAGGCGCAGTGAAAATTGACAGTTCGAGTAGTAGGGAAAACAATATTTATTACAACGAACATTAGGATTATTATTTATTATGCTTTAGGTCATTTGACGTTCGAGTAATGAATATTAGAATAAATATGGTGTAGGTATTTTAAACGTGTATGCGCAAAATTAAGTAGGCTAAACAAGTAGTATGCCATGTAACATTATGCCAAACATTCTCGGCCAAAAAATTTTAGGACAATCGACGTTATGCGAAACGACAGGCACCCCTCTACAGTACAAAACAGTCGTTGGTGGGTCTAGCACATCTTGTGTTTGATAGTCACTCACGGCCTTCTCGCGGCTTTTTTAATCAATACAATCAAAACGAGACGAGTAGCCGCGACAATTTCGCGAGCGGCAATCAAACCCAAGATGTGCTAGGTTCGCTGTCTTTTTCGAGGTGTCATTGTGAACTTCCGATGATAAAGTAAAAACCTCTTTGTTGCTAGGGCATCTTTTTGGAGAATTTTAAAACAAACTTGTCAAAATAAACGTGTTCTCACGCGATTAGTTGTTCTTTATACCAGGGCTTAAGAACTAGTTTCGATTGAGTAGATTATGAAACTTCGCCTCAGTACCAAGAAACCACCTCGTACCAAGACATCTAACGATCGTTAACGACAATTTAACGATGGTTAAATACATTGATTATGTATTGTAACTTTGAAGTGCTATATCTCAGAGTTGGTTAACTTTGAAGCATTATGATAAGGTCTAGGTAATTGCGTATAGTCCAAAGATTCATCGCTTAAATTTAAAGCTCCTATTATTGGCCACACCCTGTATATACAGTATGTATCACCGCGTAGAGCAAAGAAAGAAACCCATTAATGTTTAGATCATACTAAACAACTTTTACTATGGGGCCAAACCCGAATTCACGAAAAAAAATTTGACAGTTTCATACATTTTGATTGCGTGATCATGAACACGTTGTATGGGAGAGTAATTTTTTTTTTGCGAATTCGATGTTGGCCCCATAGTAAAAGTTGTTTAGTATGCTCTAAATATTAATGGGTTTCTTTCTTTGCTCTACGAGGTGATACATACTGTATAACTATACCTCTCTCTTTCACGCACAGCGCACGGCATCGCCGCACACGTATCGTAGGCACATGCGCGGGAAGGCGGGATTTAAAAAATATTCGTTTTAAGATTATAGCTGTTAATGTCGATTGCTCGTAAAGCACTTAATATATTTCAAATATTTTATTTTTATTTTGCGTGTTAATAAACATATTATCTAAGAAATAGATCATCGTGGCTGTACGTTTTCATTGAAACGTCTTATAAGCAAAATAAAATAATAACAGTGAAAAAAAAATAGATGCAACTGTGTCACCGCGGAGAAAAGTTACTAAGACGTTTATATCTTTATTTTGGTCCAATGACCAAATTTTCGAATTGCGCAAGATTTTGTAAGTTATATTTTTTATCAAATAAGGAAAAAAAATTAAGGTGTAATTTTTTTTTTATAAGCTTTACGAAAAAACTGGGGATTTTTTTTTCCTTAATTATAAATCATCTGAAACAATAGAATTAAAGCATAATCTCGAGGGTAGAAATTATTGAACGTGCTGTTCCAATTATTGACCTTCAAGTCCTCGACTGGATGAGAAGCTCTCGCGCGGCACTGGGGATTATTGCATGGTGTGAATCTGTATACCCTAAATATTCATTAGAAAAAGCTTCCGAAACTGTAGGATTTAATGTGACCAAAAACTTTTCTTCCCCCGACTATAAGGAACACGGGAAGAATGGCTAGCTATATTAAAATATATATAAATAAATAAAATATTGACGACAGTCCCATAATTTAGAAAACTGCATACAAAAAAAAAATATTGTTTGGACAAGATAGTTTGGAAGAGGTTTCGAAGAAGCTGTACTGTGAGTACCTGAAATGCAGTAGTGACACAAAATTACTACAGTCAGCTAAGTTAAGACTTCCTGGTTAATTTCCAAAGCTTGAAATTATAGCTACCTAACTATATCGATCCGATTTTATTATTTGTAATTTACAGCTTTTTAACGGTACGCCCTTTATTTGTGAGGCATATCGATCCAAAGGATGTTGAATATAAATTTGCCCTCAGATAATTTGATTTTCTTACTCTTACGTGAGCTAATTAATGTTTGGCACCTTAGTGCACAATTGATAAGACTATCTGCCACTTCTATCATAAGACTGAAGGTGCTATGTATTGGGTCAGCCTTTGTGTTTTACTTCGGTTATTCAATATTTGTTAAATTTAGTTAACTAAACTATTATTTGTTATTTTATTTTGGCCGTGTGGTGACGGCAGTAAGAATACATTTGTCACCACCCCAACTCCTCCTGCGGGTGTCGTAAGAGTCGACTAAGGGATTGAAGTGTCACTGACCATCATTTGATAAAAGATTGATGATGGGCAGCAGCGTCATCACAGTGGACACATTACTGCGATCGCCAATCCGCTTGCCGAGCGTGGCGATTACGGGCATTTACCTCCTAATGCGTGTATATACGCATAGTTATTAGGAGAGGCCTACGTCCAGATGATGAAACTATTATTTAGGGTATCTCAGTGCCTATGGTCAGATTTACTACTATGGTACGGTAGGTACGGAAATTAATATTATACACGGCCCTGACATTCAACATAAACCACTTTCAATCATTATTGTTCAAATAGTATATCAAAACTTTATTAAGGTACGAAAATTTTCTTGTCCTTAATCCTGCGACCATATTATAAACGTGACATCTAACGCGAACTCAAAGATGCCCCCAAAAACGATTTAGCAATTTTGCTGCGGTGGAGAACACAGCGCTTTTCATAACACCGCGCATATGTCAGCGCAACACCTTCGAGAAATTCAAATATAATTTATATTCAATCAAAACTTTGATGGACCAATCACAAATAGTTTTAAATTGCGGTTTAACCCCCGGAAGACCAGCGTCAAGGTACCTAACAAGTATCTTGACATAAAGCTGAGTGAAAACCTTTTCAGTGACGCTTTAAAAATTAATGATATGTTATAGTTTGTACCTATGTGTGTATTTTAAGCGCACTGAAATTATTTTTCTTTCTTATTCATAAACGTCTTCTAACTTAACAGCCGCTAAGTATTGTTTGTCCCTTTCTATCTTACAGACATTGATTAGTCCGAAAGGGACAAACACCACTTAGCGGCTTGCTAAGTTTAGTAGACGTTTAAGAATAAGGCGGCATGTATATACAGGTTAAAAAGAAGTTCATAAGCATAATGCGTTGAAGAGGGGGTGACATTTGTTAGCAAAATTTCAGGACCGTTTTTGAAAGGCAATTTTGTCTGGCGCGCGATTTTTTTTTTCTAGAGCGTTTTTAAAAGTCAATTATGCATGACGTGCGACTTTGTTCGTGGACTTTACCTTGGAGTTTCAAGGAAAATCATTACATTAGTATTTCATTACAAATCATTAGATACTTTCTGTTATTATTAGTTTAATGAACACGAATTAGTCATAAATATAATTTCATTATTAATCAGAAGTTTAATGAACGAAAGTGGTTTACCTTATTTACTAAAAACGTCTGTCTGTATGACGCTTTTTACGATGACTAATTAATTAATGCATGCATATCTAGAATCATACAATATACTCATGCAATATAATCATCTGCTAACTTTGAAAATTTGTATCGATGTTTAATTCAGATACTCGTAGGAAATTAGAACTAGTAGTATTGTTGATTTTGTTATATTTTCTTTATGTGTTTTGTTTTCTAAATTATTTTTAATTCCAATTCTATATCCAAAGTAGGAAACTAGAAACATTATTCAAAAAGCATATTTTCTGATTGTCAATTATAAAATAACAATTTGTACATATTCGAATCAAATAAGAATGTCGAATAAGCTGTTATATCGAAATTTACATAATTTCGATAACATTTCTCAAAAGGTAACTCAACACGACAAATAACAGTAAGAAATTGATGTTGTTTTTTACAACACTACAATCAATTTTTTTATAGTTATTTTCAAAACTACAATCACTTAGGTACAATCAACAAAAAATCTGATCTACCACTTTTCGACTACATTCAGTTGGAATGAAATCGAAAAGTGGGAGGCCACATTTTTTGTTGACAGTACGTGAATAGTAAAAATGTTTGTATATTTTGACATGCTTTCAACACTGACTTTTGCTCTGCTATTAAAAGAGCTATACAAAATCAGAATTGTAATCCGCCACTACCATAATGTAAACGGCAAAGCGAAAGCTTATGGTTTAATGAATGAATCTATGCATGCGAAACAAGAATCTATGGATGTATGTTGGATTCGTTAGCAGAGTCATATTTATTATGTAAAATCTTATATAAAAAAAGTTTACTGAAAGCAAAATCTGGAATCTATCTGTCATTAGAACAAAATAATCCTGTTATTTCGCTGTAAATCAAAAATTTTAACAGATTATTAAGAGTTTCGTCAGTAGTCAAATAATTCGAGATTTATCTTTCAGTAAAATTGATCTCTTATACTTTTCATATAGTATATACTTAAATGCACTTACGACCAATTACACGACAATGAGAAGTGACACACGTATTTTTAAAGTGTGGGGAAAAATATATTTTAAAGTCACATGTGCATCTAGGCAATATTTAAGCCTTTTGACGATTTGAAACAAAGATCTCGAATATAATACTTCGCGTATTTCCAAAGCGTTAGGTCGATACACATCAATTAAGAAGAAACCCGTAAAACCTCACACATTATTAGAAGGAGATTTGAAAGAGGTTTGAAGAGATTTATATTAATGAAAAAATATCAATGAAACAAATGATTAAATTCACTAATCTCTTGATTATATTGTATTAGACATCTTTGTTCCGGTTTACTGATAACTAACATGTACAATGATTAATCGATCAAATATTTCCATTTTTAAACCTCATAAAGAGCAAAATCCAACCAACTATTTCCTCCAACTTTGCAAATAGTGTTTTATGCCAATGACATAGAAAACTATTTGGTATAATCACCAAATAAAGTAAAACTAAACATATTTCTCCCAAGATCCCATATTCATACCCCGACTTGGTGCCAATGGGTCCATCTCGGGTTTATAACCGATCGATTAAAAAAAATTGGTCGGATATAAATAAGTATTCCTTTTTTGAAGATGTTTAAAAATATGCTTTAACAAAATGGTTGGTTCTGCCTCCAGCGCAATATAAATGGAAATATCCTGAAAGCGTAGATAAACCTTCGTCAAAGACCTATAAGAGATCAACTTAATATAAAAAAAATCTCCAAAACGAACCCAAAAGTGAATGAGTCTAGCGGGAGCTAAAGCATTAGGGCGTGTTCTCACGTCGTGCGAGTGCGGCTTTCGTTGCTGGGCGTGCTGTTCGTAATGGGCGCACTCTTCGAGCCGAGTCACACCGGCGAGTCGGTAGCGGTGAAGTTCGGCTAAGCGTACTCGGAGTTCGCGCTCGCGCCATAGGCCGCCGACTACGCCGGCGTGCTCTGCACGGCCGTAGAATTGAGCGCTCCAGCGGAGACGCTCTGTGAACTCTCTGAGGAAGAAATAATAATAAATATCTCCCTCTCACACAAATCGGCCTATGGTTGCCGATTTCTAAGAATGAAAAATTGACAGTTTAGAAATGAGCCTTATGGGTGAATCAACTTTTTTCTGTCTGTTATTGCCATGGTTACGGTCGCCTGAGTCACGCTGGTTTTATAATTATGCTACTTGAACTATGCAAACATGCATTTTTCTGGTGTTAATAAACCCTTTCCTTGCTGAGCCATCTACAAACATGGACTATATGCATGTTTACATAAATTAAGTAGCATAATTTTGCATACAACCAGCGTGACTCTGACGACTGTAACCATGGCAATAACAGACAGAAAAAAGTTGATTCACCCATATATATATGACGTTCAGACTATCGGAAAAATGGTGAGTCTTACCCTCATATTAATAAGGATTAATGTATAACTGTCAAAAGTTCATTCTTAGAAACCGACAACAATAGTCCCACGGAAAGCTCAATTAAGGCTTGTAATGTGAGTAGGTACTAGTCGACGATATATACCTATAATAGATAGATTAAATCTACTAATTACCTACTATTTTTTATCTGTACTAAGTCCGGGTACTGCATTATTTCAAATTGCAGCGTTTATTATACCAGGCACACAACAGGTTTATTGTATAGGGGGCTACTGGGCGTATTCACAAACCGTTGTTGAAATCACCATGTTATTTAATTTGGTAAAGTTTAGACTTATTCGACTCAGAATCACGAGCTCATTCGATTTTGTTAAGAGAAAAAATATGTCCCATAATTTTCATACAGTTTTCATTCCTTCCATTACGCTCCCGCCTTTGAACATCTATGAAAAAACGGTATCGTAATGGAAAAAACATTTTGGGACTTTTTTTTCTCCTATTAGAATCGAAAGCCCAAACTTGTCCGAATTAAATAACAAGGTGATTTCAACAACGGTTTGTGAAAACGCGCATCTATGGTGCAGTTATCTTTTGACAGCCAAGAGACGAAACGATATGAAGGGTCCAAGGAAAGAATATGTCTATTTAACCTTTACGGAATTCACGGAAATTTGTACTTAGTTCCGTTATAAGTAAGGTTGTTTTTCCTTCTCAAATTTTAATTAACTTGAAATGTTTTTCTCGCGGTCCCTTTGGGCTGGTTCCTGTGTCACGCGGACCGGCCGCGCGGAGCAAATATGTATTGAATCGATGGCGCGTTTCAGACTGGCGCAGTTTGAAACGCGCCATTGATTCAATACAAACTTTACGGTACCTTACACAAATGGCGAAGTATAACATTGAGACGTTTAGAAACTTCGGCAAAAATGATGCCACCAAAATTAGGCGGTAGACACGCTCAGATATTCACACTCGTGGCATACGCGAACTATAATTTTACTCACTTTTTCTCTTTGGCTAGTTTCGAGAGCAGCTTCTGCTTGTTTCTTTGGTTGTTGAAGAACACAGAGACGAGCTGGTAGTCGCGCACCAACCGCTTCCGTCGAGTGCGCTCGCGCAGCCGCCGCGTGTACAGGTCCACTTGAGATAGCTTCAGCGCTGAAAACGTGTGTTTGTTAAACTTTTTACAGCTATGCTATTCTCTTATTGACACATTCGACACTGCGTTCGTCAACGAGCTCGATGTCGAGACAGCCTTGTCTAAAATCCTAGCTGTTTGATTTGACATTAGGAATCGAGGCTGTGAGCGAGGTTGTGGGCGAGTTCGTCGCTGTTTTTCGTTAGAGAATACGAAGTTCATACATTAAACGTCAAACTTTCGACGCAATGTAGTTCCAGCTCACGCCGCATTCGTCGCCGAGCACTAGTGTCGTTTAAAGTACATTCGTGAATACCATTTTTAGGCTCGACGCTGCCGCAGCACTGACACAGCGCTGACAGCAAGGCGGTTTCCTTAGTGAATAACACTGCAGATAGTTCAACTCATCTTTGCGCGCGGCGCTATGTGTGAGTAAACCTTGTTTATACACGTGTTGCTCGGACGACGACGGCCGCGTCATTGCCACACAAAACAAAAACAAATGAAAGCTGTATAATTATAATTACAAGCGCACGCACACATAGCGCCGCGCGCAAAGATGAGTTGAACTATCTGTACCACCAATGATCTATAATCACATCGTCAGCCTATATCAGTCCACTGCTGAACGTAGGCCTCTCTTATTAACTATGCGTAGACGCATTGGCACGTATTGGCGATCGCTCTAATGTGTCACTATGATGATTGATGACGCTACTGCCCATCATCAATCTTCTATTAAAGTATGGTCATCATCATCAGTCTATGATAGTGGACGTAGGCCTCGCCTATTAACTATGCGTATAAACTCATTAGGAGGTAAATGCCCATAATCGCCACGCTGGGCAAGCGGATTGGCGATCGCAGTAATGTGTCCACTATGATGGCGCTGCTGCCCATCATCAATCTTTTATCAAATAATGGTCAGTGACACTTCAATCCCTTAGTCGGCTCTTACGACACCCGAGGGAAGAGTTGGGGTGGTGACAAACAAATTCTTACTGAACCACGCGGCCTGATCTCTAATGTATTTTTTTATAGCATACATATGTTTAAACTGTTATTTAAAATATACGGTATTACTAACGAGAGTCCGTTAGAAGCCCGACGCCGTAGACGATTTTGTGTATAAAGAAATTACGGGTGTTACTATAAAATTTTATTTTGCCCTACTGTATTACACACATAAGAACATATTTTTTAAACAGAAGCATGGCCATATAATTTTGTTACTATAGGAGACCCGCCGGGAGAATCCAAAAACTGATCAGATCTGTAGTATACAGAGCATAAAGCAAGGACTATAAACTAAAATCAAATATCTATCTCACACATCATTTTATTTAATGAAAACCAAATTTACCGTCATAATTTTTGTGTTACGAAGTAAAATTTTATGTAGCAACTTAGGCACTGAAAAAGTGCGACAAATTCCTATATCCAATGAGCGATCATGAAGGAACCTATATCTTTTAAATTTGCCCCCTTTTATTACTGCCGACGGTTGTCGGTCAGTGTATGTATACCACATAGTTTGTATGACTAACTTTCGTAACACAATCAACGCGATCGTGATTTTTTTGATTAAGGGCTTAACTATGCACATTTTATTCACAACCAACCCAAAAAGCGAATAATTTCCTATCATTAACCTTCTATCAAGGTCGAACAAAAAACCACACTCGGCAATCCGAAAACTGTCGACCGAGGCTTATCAACTCGTGAGAAAGTCATAAACCCCACACAGATTATCAGCCAGGTAAAGAATTTCCGAGAGATGTAATAACTATCGAAATAACAATTCTGGAATCCATAAAACTATTGTAATGTAATTGCTAAGCTCTATACTCGATGCCCTTTGTCCCATTTGACTCCAATTTTAAACTGATAATGAATAGAACCTATAACGGCTATTTATAACACAAATGAACATTTATGTTTGAATGAAATGTCTTATTGCACAGAATTAAAGTGCATTGGGGTAACCTTATTTTGCCTTTCACTGTACCTATTACGTCTTTTCTTAGTCCTCAAAATATTAACTTTTAAACAGACTAAATTTGATGTTCATGTTACAAAGTGTTCGAACTTTAACCACTAATAAACAGGACCTGTCAGGCCTATGTTCAGCAGTGGACGTCTTTCGGCTGATATGATGATGATGATTTGAATTATATCCAGGGATTTAGAAGGTAGGCTAAAAAATACCATGCGAACAAGTACAAAATGCATACCAAAAATAGCTGCACTTGACAATGGCAAAAACTGCATATTGAGAATGTTAACCTAGTTTGATACGAAGCTGACGCACAAACAATAACGTCCTCTCGGCAGTTTAATGATGCAATTATACAGAATTATGTATAAATGTTGTTATATTGGGATTAGGTACTGAAAGTCAGTGAACTTTGTACCTTATATTTTAGTCAGAGACCTCGATGGTGATTCATGACTTAATGTCCTCATAAGGCCAATGGTAATATCGAATACATATAAATTCTATTCAATTAGAATTTAGAATAGAGTTGTATTTTGTTTTCATTCGTATAATTTGCGGCCAAACTGAAATCAACTTTATTTCTTTCGGGCATTCCACGAGAATGTCGCTTACGTAACGCGATTCTTTAAGTACTTCTAAAAATGATAGGAACTCGAGTTCTAGTGAGGTAATATTTCGGGACGTAATTTACACGTTCACACAGTTTTTTCTAACTTGAGCATTTTTTTAACGTAACTGCCATAGATAGTATAAGCGTCACGTAAGCGACATTCTCGTGGAATGTCCCTATAAAGTGAAGGCACGTGAGATATATTAAGGGCGTGCCTTGAAGGCAGACTACATCAGTAGACCTGTAAAAGGTTCCATTCAATTTTAATATTTAATGGAAATTGATCTTGTTCTAGTTTACCACTACCCAGCAAATTGCAACTTTACTTTCTTAAAATCAAAATACAAAAAATCAAAATAATGTTTACTAGCCAAAAAAATACATTGCATACTAATTAGTTTTACAGTGATCCCCACACTAGGCAAGCCCTGTATCGTGGGGGCCAGATCAAACAGAATTTCCAAAAATAATGCGAAGCGCAAGTCAACAAACAGGTTATGTTAAATACTTAAATAAAATAATAGGAATACTTCTAATAAGTATTCCTATGAACTTACCAACATCCAACTCATCGTCTTCAGGACTAATGGAGAGGGTCGAGATCAGCTGCTCTGCTTCATGATCATGCTCCTGGAAACATTTCTAGTGTTAGACTTGTATAGGTATTCAAAAATAATTTACAGTAACTAGCATACTATTTGGTAATTAAGATCAGATTTTAAAACCCTAGATTTTAGAGCACAGAAACCAGACATGTCAATTGATTGCAGTGTGGGGCCACAATGTGTGTTGCACAGTATGTGTGTATACTTTTGAGCAAAGATTACGGACACCTACCCGGACCATTTAAACTAGGACAAATCCAGGGAATCAGATATCAATGATATCATAATTGAGGCTCTATAAATATGCAAATTCTAAATTAGCAGCTTTACCTAAAGGAAATTGACAACAGGAATTTAAAAAAACTATATTTTGACTAAGACAAATCCAGGGAATCAGATATCATAATTGAGGCTCTATAAATATACAAAATTCTAAATTGGCAGCTTTACCTAAAGGGAATTGATAAGGAAACTAAAAAAAAACAATATTTATTAGAGAACTCACAGCAGCTTATTCCTCTCAAAATGGTTAGCGTTGACAGTTTGAAAACTATTTGCAGATGTTGACATTTAATAACAGGACTAAAAAATGCTAGTATGTATTGAAAATTGCATTAGAACGTAATGGGAACTACAATATTATAAATAACATTACCTTTATTTATAACTGAAGAATCAAATGAAACACACATACCCTTTCAAAATCATCTCTATTGGGCATATAAGTAAGTTGTGTCGCCTCCTCGGCAGATACTGCCAGTGGTGGCAGTCTGGACACTGCGCTCGGCCCGAGTGGGCCCTCGTCTCTATCTGCGCATAGCAGTGTGGGTCGGCTGGTGCTCTCAACATTGCCCCAAGTTGCCCGTCCTATACTGCCTTCTAGATACCGAGTTATATATTCGTCTTTGGCCTCTGTAATAAATTTCAATGAAACTTTAACTAAGATCAATGGTCATCTTTTACAAAAACAGCAGGCAGAGTACAGACAGCATATTTTAAACTTTTCTGTCCATTCGTGTTAAACAGTGCACTTGAAATTTAGCTAAAACATTGAATTTTAAGTATTTCATAATTTTTATACAAGAGATGTGCTTCTAAGCATTTGAATATGTAATACCTAAACCTTATTTTATTGGTTTTTATCCGTTATGTATATTGACTATTATATATTTATAATAGTAATGCATTGACCATTGACCAGATACTACAATTTCAACTT
The DNA here is from genome assembly GCA_025490895.1 of Thaumatotibia leucotreta. Classification (NCBI taxonomy): domain Eukaryota; kingdom Metazoa; phylum Arthropoda; class Insecta; order Lepidoptera; family Tortricidae; genus Thaumatotibia; species Thaumatotibia leucotreta. The sequence goes on along the minus strand of JALPQI010030445.1, from coordinate 21,922 downwards.
GATATCTATATTTGTAACAAAATGAAATAAAAGTAGAAATATTTACCTTCTGGTGTTCTTGTTTCTATATGTTTAGCTATATCTTCCCAGTTACCAAAACCAAATTGTTCTATCGCATCCAACAGTCTTACTTCTTCATTTGCCGACCAACTACTTCGACCTAAGAATATTCCAAATGCTCCCGAGTCCTGTTATAAACAAACACAAATGTATAAAATTTATTTCAATATAACATTGTATTTACTATTTATTTACTATTGAAAATGTTCATAAAATAATACACTTACCATAAATTGATATGAGTGGTCATTTTTATGAGATCCTATTTCAGCACCCAAAGAAAAACACTGAAAATAAAAATGTTTCATGAAGACTTTCAAAATTTGCGCCAAAACTATAAACAAAAATGGCGGAAACGTTACTACGTTGGATAAACGAACACTTATAGTGAAGCTTACCTGCAGGCAAATATCAAAATCTGAACATTCTGTACATTTTACTCTAATTCCATTTATTTCTTCCTGACAATAAGTACAATTATATTTGGCGTACAAATCCGAAAATGACATGGTCAATCACAATATAAATTAAAATCAGTCGTTGGCAGTCCCTCCCCTTGGCACCTACTCAACTCAAAATGTCATTTTACGCTTGTGACATAGACAATAGACGCGAAAGCTACAATGTTACCAGACTAAAATATTAAAGTCACTTTTACATGTCTCTTCTAAAGTTGCTTTTGCACGACCGTGCAACGTGACGCCGACGTGAGGCGTTTTTTATCTCACGATTCCTCACTGGAATCCCGTCTGGGGGATTTGAAATAATATGTTGCAACACAGTTCCTGAACTGTCAGTAAATCAATTGTGAAACGAAACGAACGAGATCGTCGTATTTTGATTGATTACCAATTTTATTTGGTTCAATACTAAATATTTTTTTACTACAATTTTAATATATTCGGGCTACAACAGTTCATAAAGTTATTAGTGTACACCCTTAACGCATTAAACACCATGACCGTAATGTGATATCGAAAGGCGACCTGCTGTGTACTCTTCAATTTTGACCATGAAATCTAGTAAACGAAGACTGCAAGCACTAACCGAAGGAACAGATGGAAATCTACCTAGTTACCTCAAAATGGAAGACTCTGAAACATCTATCCCACCCGTGTTTAGATCTCGATTACATGAACTATTTTCTCAGATAGAAAAGGAGTTTGATCTTTTGTACACGGAAAACTTAAATCGTGAGTAAATTTACGTGTGCCTTATAGTTCGTGCATATCATGTGATTTCAGGGAATTTACTAGCTGTAACCAGTGTTATTTGGTTTTGGCTGACCTCATTTCAGCCATTTCTAGACCTAATTCACTAACTTCATAATATAGAGACAATTCAATTTGAAATCTCTTAACTCAGCAACTGCTTTGCATTCACGAACTTCCTAAATTAGTAAGATTTTTTGTAGTATATTGTTATTAATAACTTACATTTCAACCTTAAACTTATAGAAACAAAATGTGTTATGTAAACAATAAGAAACCTTAATGTATGAAGTGTGTCCTAAACTTAGCAACACTTCTTATAATACTATATTCATAGCATCAGTGCAAATATTACAAACAAATATTATTTTTTTGCATCATAGTGATATTGTCTTTAATTCCTATATTTTTTGTATCAAGTTGTGATGTTGAAGGTCACATTAACTAATAAACAAGTTCTGATATTTTAATACCAGTTCAAGCACTTCCCCACATATTTTGATCATGTATCATGTTTTCACATGGCTTTACCTGACCATGCTGGAGTATTTTATTTGCCCTTATCAACATGATGATATTTTTTGTTTACTTTCAAGTCATATAAAAGTATGGAAACATTTTAGCAATAGGTACAATTTTTCCAGTTTCCTATGAATATCAAATTCATGTAGAATACATATTATGTAGTAATTTTAGTGTATATTTTTATGTTAATATCAGAACCCTTAGTTAATCATCCTTCTAGAGGTTGAAGTCCTATTTCACCATCCCCAAATGAAATGTATCCGTCAGATAAATGTCACCTGTCTTTTTCTTTTATATGCCTGGGAATAGGGTGTGCTCCCGGTTCTGAATTTGTATGGCAAGAACTGGGAATTCCTGGTTCCCGCCATACAAATTCAGAACCAGGAGTACACCCTACCTGGGAAAAAATTATAGTGATCATTTTATCTGACTGACCAAAATATTTATTCAAGGATTGTAAAAAATATCATTTAGAGATGTGTTGGATATTAAATTGATTCTCATTGTTAACAGAATTTTTTTTTTGTTTTATACTGTGTTGATTATCGATTTACCTGTTGTTTTACCATTTATTGTGGTGCACAGTGAACAATAATTGTAATGTCCCAACACTAATTTTAATCTTTATGAAACTACTTTATTGAATTGAGTTTTATTGTACTAGGCAACTGATGCATGATACATTTAGCCATTTGAAGAGCAGATTTCATCTTGCACAGTCAAAAAATTTTATAGGAATAAAAAAGTACCTAGTAATAATAGTTAATTTATTGTGGCAATTTATAACAATGTCATATGTTTGTAAAGAAAATGTAACTGATTTGCTTCCAGTACAAGAGAAGATAGACATATTAAGTGAAAAACTTGAAAGAGAGAGTTATTTGGGCGACAAACAGAATCCAGATTACATTGAATTTGATGCTACTGGGAAAACTTCCAAATCTAAGTGTAAGTTGAACTATTTATATTTATTTGTAAACTAAGTAATGGATGTCATTTATGATTTAAAAATAGAAACACATTCCTTTTTTAAAATTAATGTTAGACGCATACTGTATAGATTGGGTAATGTACAGTCAATTTAAAAGAGATCGAAAAGGCAGATACATCTGTACCTAGTTGACTGTACCTACTGATGTTAGTTTAAAGTACCTTATCTTTTCTAATGGTTAATAAATTACTTCACTTTGAATACCTGTTCTAAAAGGGGAGATAAGATATCTAATTACAGTTAATACATACCTTATACTTATACCCATAATACTTATATTAGTTATAGGTTTATAGGTAACATTGCAGTATATACTAAAAAAGTTTTATTTTTTAATATGCATTTATTTAAATCACTAAATAATAAATAATATCTTTAATCTTTCTATAAATTAGGTAACTAAAGATTTTTTTCATCAATTATTTCCCAACCGCTGTTATCTGAATTTGTCAAATTTTGAAACACCTATTTTAATTTTAGTATCCCAAAGCAACTCTCAGAAGGTGAAAGCCAGCCATAAGCTGCGAGTTCAGACCAGCAAGATCGTCTCCAGCTTCAAAGCACCAACTTACAACTGTCAGTTAGTGAGAGAGTTCACCGGGCACAAGGATGGCATCTGGGATGTGTCGTCGGCCAGGCCGGGACAGGCTCTTATTGGAACTGCTTCAGCTGGTAAGTTATTTTTGTAGAGCCAATGCCTGACACAGCCCTGTAATCGACATTTGCAAGCATAAAGTTGACAGCTGGACATTGATAATTAAGCCTTGAGATGTTGCTTATTGGGTTGTTTACAATATTTATTTAGCTATAATATGAAAACGAAAACAAAAATATATAGGATAAGGTCCACAGTAAGAAGGAAATAAAAGATCAGTATGTTAAAGAAATACATATTTATTTCTTTATGATAAGTTACTATTTTTAGGGTTCCGTAGCTAAAATGGCAAAAACGGAAATGGCAAAAACGGAACCCTTATAGATTCGTCATGTCCGTCTGTCACAGCCGATTTACTCGGAAACTATAAATGCTACAGTAACGAAATTTGGTAAGGATATATATTGTATGAACCGCTACAGGATTATGATACTAAATTAAAAAAAAATCATTGGGGTGGGGGGCCCTCCATACATGTAACTGAGGTATAGAAAATTTTTTTTAGTTGTATTTAAGCGTGTAGGGTATTAAAAGAAAGGTTTTTGAAAATGATATGAAGGTTTATAAATCTCATTTTTATTTAAGCAAATCGTTTTCGAGATATCAGCTCTCAAAGTCTGAAAAATGTGTCCCCCCCCCCCCTCTATTTTTTAAACTACGCGATATAAAATTCAAAAAAAAAAATGTTATGCACATTAATAAACTCTATCAACGATTTTTGGTTTGATTAAATTATCTCCTATAGTTTTTGAGGTAGGTTGATTTAACTGTATTTTTTAATAATAAATTGATAAAGTTACGGAACCCTTCGCGCGCGAGTCCGACTCGCACTTGGCCGGTTTTTTTTATTGTAACGATCTTTTTCTGTCATATTAATTATTATTATTTGATAGAATACTGATGATGGGCAGCAGCATCATCATAGTGGACAAATTGCTGCGATCGCCAATACGCGTGCCCAGCGCGGCGTTTATGCCTCCTAATACGTCCATACACTAAGTTAACACGTTCGACGCCGGTGACACGCATATGTGACCGAAAAAACTGTACTCCTAGCCAGTGACACACATACGTGATCAAAGTAATCTTATTCTATGCCACTAACATTAATCAAGCTCTCACTCCTATGCCAGTGGCATAGATATACGAACGTTTTTGACACAAGGGCTGTGTCGCCGGCATAGGAGTACAATCTTTTCGGTCACACATGCGTGTCACTGGCATAGGATTTCTATCAGATAATTTCGATCGGCATAGTACGTAGGTTGCCCTGAAAGTTTCGGGAATCGGAAAAAATACGCATTTTAATGAAATAAAAGTACTTTTATTGTTTTTCAAAGTATTCTCCTTTGTGTTTAATACACTTTTTCATTCTCTGAAACCAGTTTTTAAAACAGTTATTGAAGTCTGAAGTGGGGGTTGACAAAATGGCCATTTTATAAGCGTCGACTGCTTCTTCCGCGGTCTGAAAACGCTGACCATGCAACCGATTCTTTATTTTCGGGAAAGTAAAAAAATCGTTGGGACTTAGGTCGGGGCTGTACGGAGGATGGTCCAGTAATTCGACGTTTTCGCCCTTCAGATAGTCGTCTGTTTTCTGAGCGGTGTGAGGGCTGGCATTATCATGGTGTGGTATAATACGGCGGTTAGGGTTAGTTTTTCGCAGTTCAGCAAAAACAATCGGTAAACAAACGCCTATATACCAATCGGCATTGACAGTTCTTCGATCTTCAAGAGCGATAGTCGCCACGTGACCCGATTTGGAGACAAACGTGGCTACCATTTTTTTGATCGTGCTGCGAGAACGAACAACTTTTGTCGGCTTCGGTTCGTCTTCGTAAACCCAAACTCGAGATTGGTTTTTCGATTCAGGCTCATATGCATAAATCCATGATTCGTCACCTGACACAATACTAAAAACGGCATTTGAGCTTCCTCCATTAAATCTTTTTAAAGTTTTGCGGCACCAATTGACACGTACCGTTTTCTGGTCGTCAGATAACAAGTGAGGAATCCACCGGGAAAATAACTTCCGCACGCCCAACTCTTGTTGTAAAATAACTTGTACCTGACTCATTCCAATGCCTAAAGTCTCCTGAATCTCCCGATATGTAACATGCCTATCTTCCTTTATCAGTTGGCGAACAACATCGATGTTTTGATCGGTAACTGCCGTTTTCGGTCGACCCTCACGTACGTCATCCGCAAGAGACACACGGCCACGTTGGAATTCCGAATACCACCTGTATATGGTCGTCTTTGAAGGTGCTTCACTACTAAAAACAATAGTTAATCGGTCTCCACATTGTTGTTGTGTTAATCCACTTTTAAAGTCATAATAAATCATTGCTCTAAAACTTTCGCGGGACAGCTCCATTTTCACCAGCGACTCAACGACTTTAAAAAACAATTGAAAATCGGACATTGTTTTTTTTTTCTAAGTGGCCAGTGTTTTCGAATAATGAGACTATGCTTGTAAGAAAGAGGTATAACACATGTCAAATATACGTTCCTAAGTATTAAATTCCCGAAATTTTCAGGGCATCCTACGTATAAGCACTTAGTGAAACAGTACCAGATGCGAACGTGTTAAGGAGAGGCCTATGTCCAGCAGTGGACTGAGATAGGCTGATGATGTGATGTGAACTATCTTTTCCACTTCAATTGTAGTTATTTATGTAATTGTAAGTAACCGGGTTCATAGTGTTCATAATGAATGAATAAAACGTCTCGCGACGGAGTTGCCGCGTGAGACTGCTCGGTGAGTGTGAACGGGCCTTGGCTTTTGTTGCGGACTTTTGTTCTTTTACCTGGGATAAGGCGCATCCACACTGGTTCGCCATTCAGTGTATACTGACTTTCCCTTCAAATTGTATTCAATTTTTTTATTTGTGAAAGTGATGAAAACATGTCGGTAATATTTTCATATTCAAATCATACCATAGGAGTCCATAGGCTACGATAGTTCTTTACCTATCTCAGTACTTTCCATCAGACGACCTTTATGCTTGTAAAAAAGTGTTACATCTTTATTTTTTCATTTGCCATTTTTCGTAAACTTTATATGGCGGTTTTCACACTTATCACACACAAACTTTCTTGCTATTTGCCTTTCATTAATAGGTTGGTTATCTTTCCATTCATTCCAACTTACTTGTAAACAAAGCCATTGAAGTCACAAACCGTGACGCGTACATAGCGTAACAATCTACAGCAAATAACGTTTCACCTACAAAAAGTAGTATGTTTCTAATCAGTAATATGTACTGTTTATAAACTAACTAGCGACCCGCCCCGGCTGCGCACGGGTACTATACCTACATAAAAACCTTCCTCTTGAATTACTCTAACTATTAAAAAAAAATTATTATAGTTAATTTTTAACTTGTCTATCCATCAGTGATATTAATTTATTTCAAGCTATTCAAGATGCCGCGACGATCAGATGTGATTTATTGTTGCAGCTGTAAATACAAATGTAGCTAATTACAATTTCCTTTATTCTATTTCGTCAGTTGACAAGCAAAACTCACTAAGTAACAAACTTGAAATAAAGCTCTTAACTCAGTTCTGATTTAATACTGACATAAGAGGTTGCTAAGAGTAGTGACAGTTTTTATAGTGAGTTTTGCTTGTCAAGGTGTATTCAGACTAAACGAGCATTCGCTATTCTATCCCCCACTCTACGAAATCAACGAATCACGTTTTGTGTAAATATCGAATTTCGTAGAGTAGGGGGTTAGAATAGCGAATGTTCGTTTGGTCTGAATGCACCTTCAGCCGACGATTTGTAAGATGTTTTCGAGCCTGTAGGATCTTTTTGCAAAACCCATTACATAACATCATCATCCTATCTGAGTCGACTGTTGGACATGGATGTCTCCTATAGGAGACATCCATGTCAATCTATATGTCATCTATAGGCTATATATAACATATGCGTATGGGCGCAATAGGAGATAAATGCCTACAATGGCCACACTGAGAAAGCAGTTTGGCGATCGCAGTACTGTGTTCACTATGATGATTAATGATACTGCTGCCCATGATCAATCTTAGACACTTAGATACCGTAGTCGACTCTTAGGACACTCACGAGAAGAGTTGGGGTAGTGACAAATGTAGTGGTACTGTCACCACGCGGCTGCTCCCGTAAACCCGCAGAATAAGAGAATTTTGAATTAACATTAACTTCATAGTTGCATTTGCGTCAGTCGATCTTACCTATAATACATATAATTAAGCTATGAGTCGATATAAAACAAATTGTACATAGCCTACATTTTTTTAATTTCCGCCTATTATAAGCCAAGATGCCATTTTTCAATCGCGTACAATAGGGATGATGACTGTAGTTAAAATAAATTATTTAACATTATGCCCTATATAATACATGAAGAAATTATTAATAAGATTTAGATTGCAGTAATTTTTATGCATCTAATAAATTGAAAAGAACTTAAAAAAGTAGGTCATTTGGTAGTACTCCAACGTGACGTCATTTTTGAGTATTTCATATAAAATTCCATAGTGGTGATCGTTTTAACAGTTCGAAAAAAGATGCTGGTTTGACTTGCCTGTCATCATGCCTATTTCAGAATGGCACCTTGGCTAGGCCTGCAGGACAGAGTATACCATTTAGTTTGTATAACTAACTTTCGTAACACAATGGAATCGATTGTGATTTTTCTTTCGAAAGCCCTTAAATATATAAAATTTTTTTGCTATCTATCGACTTTATTGTCATGGGCAGACATCGTACGATTTCCAGCATTTTTGGTGCAGTGTAGTCCAATTAAGGGATGTCAAGTGAGTTATTCGAAAGGAGATAACGAGTTAAGGTTTATCTTTGTGTTACAACGTGTTATGTCACGTTACAGCTAAAAATTGACCCCTGGATTCCTTTAACTCAACTACATTTCACCTAAAACCCTAGAAGTTAAGTTAAAGGAATCCAAGGGTCAGTTAAAGTTGAAACGTGTAATAACACGTTGTAAGACAATAACGAAGCTTTACTCACTATCTCCTTATAAATAACTTACACCATATCTCTTAATTGAACTACATTGCACTAAAAATGCTGGAAATCGTACGATCTCTGGTGATGGGAATAACCTAGTTATTATAATTCTCCTTGTCCAGATCACACGGCGTGCGTATGGAGCGTGGAATGGGGTAAATGTCTCCTACAATACACGGGGCATGCGGGGTCCGTGAACTCGATCCGATTCCACCCGAATCGTGACATCGCGCTCACTAGCAGCGGCGACAACACCGCTCATGTGTGGCAAGCGGCTGTCAACTGGGACCTACCGGTAACTAGCCATCTTAGCTGCTAACTATATGGCCCATTTGTATGTATTTCGCTGTTGCAGTCTTCGTCGCACAGCCATGGCTATTGGCTCTTGAAAAAGCTCTGAAATTTAATAATAGTTGTCTTATCTAGTAGACAACTTTCTGACCTTAAAGTGCACTTTTTAGGGTTCCGTAACCAAAATGGCAAAAACGGAACCCTTATAGATTCGTCATGTCCGTCTGTCACAGCCGATTTACTCGGAAACTATAAATGCTACAGTAACGAAATTTGGTAAGGATATGTGTTGTATAAACCGCTACAGGATTATGATTTATGATACTAAATTGTAAAAAAAACCATTGGCGTGGGGGCCACCAAAAATTTTTTTTGTTGTATATAAGCGTGTGGGGTATTAATAGAAAGGTCTTTGAAAATGATATAAAGGTTTATACACTAATTTTTATTTAAGCAAATCGTTTCCGGAATATCAGCTCTCGGAATCTGAAAAATGTGTCCCCCCCCCCCCTCATTTCTTAAACTACGTGATATAAAATTAAAAAAAAAATATGTTATTCACATTAATAAACTCTATCAACGATTTTTGGTTTGATTAAATTATCTCCTATAGTTTTTGAGGTAGGATGATTTAACTGATTTTTTTTGTAATAATAAATTGGTAATGGTACGGAACGGATTGGTAATGGTATTGGAATGGATGGTGGTATATCAGCTCTCGGAATCTGAAAAATGTGTCCCCCCCCCCTCATTTCTTAAACTACGTGATATAAAATTAAAAAAAAAATATGTTATTCACATTAATAAACTCTATCAACGATTTTTGGTTTGATTAAATTATCTCCTATAGTTTTTGAGGTAGGATGATTTAACTGATTTTTTTTGTAATAATAAATTGGTAATGGTACGGAACCCTTCGCGCGCGAGTCCGACTCGCACTTGGCCGGTTTTTTCTGCCATAAACTGCTATTTCATTGTTAAAAATTTAAATAATTGGGAAATAATATTTTTTTAATAAAATATACGTTAGGATATCTTGGTACAGGCAAGCATAGAGAAAAAAGTGTATAAGTGTAAGGAGGTTAGAAACTAGTTTACAAAATAAAACAACTAGGATGAAAGGACAATCTAAAATGAAAGGACTGTAGCATCAGTGTGGATGACTGCGACATGAAACATTGGGCAGTCAGATGTTTAAATCTTTCTGAACTAACCCATATTCAAAGCTAGCCTTTATGACACGTGACCCCAGACGAGAGCTTTGAAATAGGATTTATCTATCTGATAGAGCAAAGCATGTTGGTGTTAGTGAATAAAAATATACAACCCTTAAAATTGTATGGAACCGAGTCTAATGCCGCGACCACGACATTGGTCTAAGGCGACCGGCTTAGCGGAAAACCATACGTGTGAGAGGGAGTACCCGTATCGGAATCCCGCTCCAACTCATGGATTCGCTCGCCGCTGATCGCCTTAGACCATAAGAAATATAATATTCGTCAGTCGCGATGGCTTATGTATTCAAAGGCAAGTAAGTCACGAATATCTATTTCCCCAGCGCGGGCAATCATCCGAAGAAGAACTAGAAGGCGGCGGTGAAGAGAGCCTCGGAGAAGGCAGCGACCGACCCGAGGTCCTTCGGACCCCGCTCACCGAACTAGGAGGGCATTCCGGGGTGGTGGTGGCCGCCGATTGGCTCACGGGCGGCGACCACGTGATCACGGCCTCGTGGGACCGCACCGCTAACCTCTACGACGTCGAGACGGGGGACTGTCTGCAGATACTCATGGGTGAGTCTACTGCTGTCTCGGAAAGGAACAGGATGCTCAGCCAAGTTGCCAATCGCTAGCGCTTGGTAGCGTATCGTAGTTTTCCCTCTCTGTCACTCTTGCATATTAGTGCGACTAAGACAGTAAGGCAGCTAGCCTTTCGCTTACGATTGACGATTAAGCGTTAGCGATTGGCAAGCACCCAGGTGTCACTAAAATAAAACCTGGTCGCAATACGCTGGTTGCGATGATAAGATGCCGTACACGGATCCAGATGATTTCATAGAGATTTTCAGTGTCCTAAAGACACTCCTGGATGCATAATTGTGTAAGTCGCCGAAATATTTCAAAAAAGTCGTAGAAAATACAGGGAATTTCCTAAAGTCTCTTATGCGAACTCCTCCGTATTGTATAAGTACTAAGTACTTAGATTATGGTATCATCTTATCTGTCTAATAAGTAAGAAATCCCAAGAATTAGTGAGAATCATCCCTGTTCTGTCATAGATAAGTATCTATAGTGTTATTATGTATCAAAAATCGCAAACGCCAAAATTAAGAATGATACAAATTGGACGGATTGAAAATGGTCTAAATTATGATACCAAATGTCAAAATTACTTGGGAACCCCAAGCATGACTGGGAATCATCCCTATGGGGCCATAGGTAAGTATCTAAACTGTCATCATCTATCAAATCAGTGCAAGACGCCAATCATGAATACGAACAGTCCACGTCGCTCCACGGGTATTTCATCACCACTTAGATGTAAGGAACAGGCGACCCCTGCCCCTCCCCCCGCTCACCGAACTAGGAGGGCACTCGGGGGTGGTGGTGGCCGCCGATTGGCTCACGGGCGGCGACCACGTGATCACGGCCTCGTGGGACCGCACCGCTAACCTCTACGACGTCGAGACGGGGGACTGTCTGCAGATACTCATGGGTAAGTCTACTGCTATCACAGAAAGGAACAGGTGTCACTGAAACTTGGCTGCAATACTCTGGTTGCGATGATAAGATGCCGTACACGGATCCAGATGATTTCATGGTGATTTTCAGTGACCTAAAGACACTCCTAGATGCATAATTGTGTAAGTCGCCGAAATATTTCAAAAAAGTCGTAGAAAATACAGGGAATTTCCTAAAGTCTCTTATGTGAACTCCTCCGTATTGTATAAGTACTAAGTACTTAGATTATGGTATCATCTCATCTGTGTAATAAGTAAGGAATCCCAAGAATTAGTGAGAATCATCCCTGTTGTGTCATAGATAAGTATCTATAGTGTTATTATGTATCAAATCAATCGCAAACGCCAAAATTAAGAATGATCCAAATTGGACGGATTGAAAATGGTCTAAATTATGATACCAAATGTCAAAATTACTTGGGAACCCCAAGCATGACTGGGAATCATCCCTATGGGGCCATAGGTAAGTATCTAAACTGTCATCATCTATCAAATCAGTGCGAGACGCCAATCATGAATGCGAACAGTCCACGTAACTCCACGGGTATTTCATCACCACTTAGATGTAAGGAACAGGCGACCCCTGCCCCTCCCCCCGCTCACCGAACTAGGAGGGCACTCGGGGGTGGTGGTGGCCGCCGATTGGCTCACGGGCGGCGACCACGTGATCACGGCCTCGTGGGACCGCACCGCTAACCTCTACGACGTCGAGACGGGGGACTGTCTGCAGATACTCATGGGTAAGTCTACTGCTGTCACAGAAAGGAACAGGTGTCACTAAAACCTGGTCGCAATACGCTGGTTGCGATGATAAGATGCCGTACACGGATCCAGATGATTTCATAGAGATTTTCAGTGTCCTAAAGACACTCCTGGATGCATAATTGTGTAAGTCGCCGAAATATTTCAAAAAAGTCGTAGAAAATACAGGGAATTTCCTAAAGTCTCTTATGTGAACTCCTCCGTATTGTATAAGTACTAAGTACTTAGATTATGGTATCATCTCATCTGTCTAATAAGTAAGAAATCCCAAGAATTAGTGAGAATCATCCCTGTTCTGTCATAGATAAGTATCTATAGTGTTATTATGTATCAAATTAATCGCAAACGCCAAAATTAAGAATGGTCCAACTTACTCCATAGGTAAGTATCTAAATTATGATACCAAATGTCAAAATTACTTGGGAACCCCAAGCATGACTGGGAATCATCCCTATGGGGCCATAGGTAAGTATCTAAACTGTCGTCATCATCTATCAAATCAGTGCGAGACGCCAATCATGAATACGAACAGTCCACGTAGCTCCACGGGTATTTCATCACCACTTAGATGTAAGGAACAGGTGACCCCTGCCCCTCCCCCCGCTCACCGAACTAGGAGGGCACTCGGGGGTGGTGGTGGCCGCCGATTGGCTCACGGGCGGCGACCACGTGATCACGGCCTCGTGGGACCGCACCGCTAACCTCTACGACGTCGAGACGGGGGACTGTCTGCAGATACTCATGGGTAAGTCTACTGTTATCACAGAAAGGAACAGGTGTCACTAAAACTTGGCTGCAATACGCTGCTTGCGATGATAAGATGCCGTACATGGATCCAGATGATTTCATAGAGATTTTCAGTGACCTAAAGACACTCCTGGATGCATAATTGAGAAAGTCGAAATATTTCAAAAAGTCGTAGAAAATACAGGGAATTTCCTAAAGTCTCTTATGTGAACTCCTCCGTATTGTATGAGTACTAAGTACTTAGATTATGGTATCATCTCATCTGTCTAATAAGTAAGGAATCCCAAGAATTAGTGAAAATCATCCCTGTTCTGTCATAGATAAGTATCTATAGTGTTATTATGTATCAAATCAATCGCAAACGCCAAAATTAAGAATGATCCAAATTAGACGGATTGAAAATGGTCTAAATTATGATACCAAATGTCAAAATTACTTGGGAACCCCAAGCATGACTGGGAATCATCCCTATGGGGCCATAGGTAAGTATCTAAACTGTCATCATCTATCAAATCAGTGCGAGACGCCAATCATGAATACGAACAGTCCACGTATCCACGGGTATATCAACACCACTTAGATGTAAGGAACAGGCGACCCCTGCCCCTCCCCCCGCTCACCGAACTAGGAGGGCACTCGGGGGTGGTGGTGGCCGCTGATTGGCTCACGGGCGGCGACCACGTGATCACGGCCTCGTGGGACCGCACCGCTAACCTCTACGACGTCGAGACGGGGGACTGTCTGCAGATACTCATGGGTGAGTCTGCTGCTATCACAGAAAGGAACAGGTGTCACTAAAACTTGGCCGCAATACTCTGGTTGCGATGATAAGATGCCGTACACGGATCCAGATGATTTCATAGAGATTTTCAGTGACCTAAAGACACTCCTGAATGCATAATTGTGTAAGTCGCCGAAATATTTCAAAAAAGTCGTAGAAAATACAGGGAATTTCCTAAAGTCTCTTATGTGAACTCCTCCGTATTGTATAAGTACTAAGTACTTAGATTATGGTATCATCTCATCTGTCTAATAAGTAAGGGATTATGGTATCATCACATCTGTCTAATAAGTAAGGAATCCCAAGAATTAGTGACAATCAGCCCTGTTCTGTCATAGATAAGTATCTATAGTGTTATTATGTATCAAATCAATCGCAAACGCCAAAATTAAGAATGATACAAATTGGACGGATTGAAAATGGTCTAAATTATGATACCAAATGTCAAAATTACTTGGGAACCCCAAGCATCAATCATGGAATCATCCCTATTGGGCCATAGGTAAGTATCTAAACTGTCGTCATCATCTATCACATCAGTGCCAGACGCCAATCATGAATACGAACAGTCCACGTAGCTCCACGGGTATTTCATTACCACTTAGATGTAAGGAACAGGTGACCCCTGCCCCTCCCCCCGCTCACCGAACTAGGAGGGCATTCGGGGGTGGTGGTGGCCGCTGATTGGCTCACGGGCGGCGACCACGTGATCACGGCCTCGTGGGACCGCACCGCTAAGCTCTACGACGTCGAGACGGGGGACTGTCTGCAGATACTCATGGGTAAGTCTACTGCTGTCACAGAAAGGAACAGGTGTCACTAAAACTTGGCTGCAATACTCTGGTTGCGATGATAAGATGCCGTACACGGAACCAGATAATTTCATAGAGATTTTCAGTAACCTAAAGACACTCCTGGATGCATAATTGTGTAAGTCGCCGAAATATTTCAAGAAAGTACAGGGAATTTCCTAAAGTCTCTTATGTGAACTCCTCCGTATTGAATAAGTACCTAATTCAAATTCAAAATATTTTATTGTAAGATTATGGTATCATCTGTCTAATAAGTAATCCAAAGAATTAGTGAGAATCATCCCTGTTGTGTCATAGATAAGTATCTATAGTGTTATTATGTATCAAATCAATCGCAAACGCCGAAATTAAGAATGGACCACCTTACTCTATGGGTAAGTATCTAAATTAAGATACCAAATGTCAAAAATACTTGGGAACCCCAAGCATGACTGGGAATCATCCCTATTGGGCCATAGGTAAGTATCTAAACTGTCATCATCATCTATCACATCAGTGCGAAACGCCAATCATGAATACGAACAGTCCACGTAGCTCCACGGGTATTTCATCACCACTTAGATGTAAGGAACACGCGACCCCTGCCCCTCCCCCCGCTCACCGAACTAGGAGGGCACTCGGGGGTGGTGGTGGCCGCCGATTGGCTCACGGGCGGCGACCACGTGATCACGGCCTCGTGGGACCGCACCGCTAATCTCTACGACGTCGAGACGGGGGACTGTCTGCAGATACTCATGGGTAAGTCTACTGCTATCACAGAAAGGAACAGGTGTCACTAAAACTGGGCCGCAATACGCTGGTTGCGATGATAAGATTCCGTACATGGATATAGATGATTTCATGGAGATTTTCAGTGTCCTAAAGACACTCCTTAATGGACAATTGTGCAAATTGCAGAAATATTTCAAAAAAGTCATAGAAAATACAAGGAATTTTCTATTTTTTTGGTAAAAGTCCCTTAAGTGTACTCCTCTATTTTGGGTAAGTACCTAAATAACTGGGAAATCCTAAGAGTTATACGAGTATTTAGTTTTAATTGTTATTATTTGTGAAATCAGTGGCAGGCACCAAAAATAAGAATGGCCCAACTTATTATGATACTTAATACCCCCGCGGGTATGAATTTACAGTGTCATCCGTATTTGCCTATTACGTATGTATCTAGATCATGATTCTAAATCTCAAAAGAGTAGAGAACACCAAGCATGACTGGGAATCATCCCTGTTGCGCCATCGGTAAGTATCTACATATATTGTTATTATCATCTATCAAAGCGAAACGCCAATCATGAATGCGAACAGCCCACGTAGCTCCACGGGTATTTCATCACCACTTAGATGTAAGGAACAGGCGACCCCTGCCCCTCCCCCCGCTCACCGAACTAGGAGGGCACTCGGGGGTGGTGGTGGCCGCCGATTGGCTCACGGGCGGCGACCACGTGATCACGGCCTCGTGGGACCGCACAGCTAACCTCTACGATGTCGAGACGGGGGACTGTCTGCAGATACTCATGGGTGAGTCTACTGCTATCACAGAAAGGAACAGGTGTCACTAAAACTTGGCTACAATACTCTGGTTGCGATGATAAGATGCCGTACACGGATCCAGATGATTTCATAGAGATTTTCAGTGACCTAAAGACACTCCTGGATGCATAATTGTGAAAGTCGAAATATTTCAAAAATGTCGTAGTAAATACAGGGAATTTCCTATCTTTGTGATAAAAGTCTCTCATGTGAACTCCTCCGTATTGTATAAGTACTAAGTACCTAGATTATGGTATCATCTCATCTGTCTGATAAGTAAGAAATCCCAAGAATTAGTGAGAATCATCCCTGTTCTGTCATAGATAAGTATCTATAGTGTTATTATGTATCAAATCAATCGCAAACGCCAAAATTAAGAATGATCCAATTTGGACGGATTGAAAATGGTCTAAATTATGATACCAAATGTCAAAATTACTTGGGAACCCCAAGCATGACTGGGAATTATCCTTATTGGGCCATAGGTAAGTATCTAAACTGTCGTCGTCATCTATCACATCAGTGCGAGACGCCAATCATGAATACGAACAGTCCACGTATCCACGGGTATATCAACACCACTTAGATGTAAGGAACAGGCGACCCCTGCCCCTCCCCCCGCTCACCGAACTAGGAGGGCACTCGGGGGTGGTGGTGGCCGCCGATTGGCTCACGGGCGCGACCACGTGATCACGGCCTCGTGGGACCGCACCGCTAACCTCTACGACGTCGAGACGGGTGACTGTCTGCAGATACTCATGGGTGAGATAGATTCATATTAAGCTCTACTGCTACGCTATTCTCTTATTGACACATTCGACGCTGCGTTCGTCAACGAGCTCGATGTCGAGACAGCCTTGTCTAAAATCCTAGCTGTTTGATTTGACATTAGGAATCGAGGCTGTGAGCGAGGTTGTGGGCGAGTTCGTCGCTGTTTTTCGTTAGAGAATACTAAGTTCATACATTAAACGTCAAACTTTCGACGCAATGTAGTTCCAGCTCACGCCGCATTCGTCGCCGAGCACTAGTGTCGTTTAAAGTACATTAGTGAATACCATTTTTAGGCTCGACGCTGCCGCAGCACTGACACAGCGCTGACAGCAAGGCGGTTTCCTTAGTGAATAATACTGCTGCGTGCTTAGACAAGTTGCCAATCGCTAACGCCCTGTAATCGTAGTTTTTCTCGCTGTAAATCCTTTTTATTAGAACGACAAAGATAGTTGCGTATCGATTGCAACTGCGAAGTGGCTGATGGAAGGGAAGGCCTACGTCCAGCAGTTGACTGAGATAGGATCATCATTCTATCTCAGTCCACTGATGAAGCTGCTACTCATCATCAATCTTGATTAAATGAATGGTCAGTGTCTCTGTGATATTTCAATCCTTTAGTTTAGTCGACTCTTACGAAACCCTCTTGAAGAGTTGGAGTGATGACAAATGTATTTTTGCTGCTGTCACCAACTCACCACACCTCAAAGGGACAAAACATAATAATACATTGTTTTTATGTGGCGCGCTTAGAAAGCAAATGTGATGAAAATAAACTAATATGGGGTTTGTTTTTATGGGATTGGGTTGGCCACGTCTGCCGCATGCATCCGGATAGGTGGGCTAGCGTAGCCAAGTGGATGCCGCAAAATGGGCGCGGACGAGGCAGACCCAAACGGAGATGGCGGGACGACCTGGATGCCTTTCTTAACAACTGGCCGGAGAAAGCACACACTCGGGAGTTGTGGAATTTGAGGGGAGAGACCTTTGCCCAGCAGTGGGACACAAATATAGGCTGAATAAAAATAGTAGATTGTACAGCAGGGGCATAAAGTAATCCATTTTTAACCGAGGCAATTTTTAGACCAAAATAGTAGACGAGGATAAAAATAGACATTTATGCCCATGTTGTACACTCTGTTTTTTACTTCGTTTGCGAGGAAAGTAAAACACATTTTCACTGCAATTTTACACTTCATTCACTTATTTTTCTGTGTAACCAATACCCGCCAACTCATTTTTTAATTTTCAACCTGTGATCAGAGTTTCAGTTGCTCGGTTTTCTGCCAAGTCAAACATTTCGGAGCAATTTTTAACGATAATCGATATCTATTTAATGTGATTTACTAAATTTAATGACAGAAATACATAATTCTAATATTGTACTTAATATAAATAAAATAATATAACAAGTTTTGTCAGCTATACTATTTTATTGCTCAATAAAATTGTGCAATGTTTTAACTGTTTGGCTGTTGGGACCGATTACCTTAGCCTTAGAAAAAAAATATTTTTATGCTCTAGACCATAATATGCGATTTTATGTCGTCTACGCACGACATAAAGGTGCACTTTTTGAGCATGAGAAGTGAAAAAAAAGTTTTTTATGAATAACGGAGTACGTTTTTATCCTATTCACTGTTTTATTTGTTTCCAGGCCACGACCACGAGTTGACCCACGCGTCCGCCCACCACAGCTCGCGGCTGGTGGTGACCGCCTCTCGGGACACCACCTTCAGGCTGTGGGACTTTCGCGAGCCCATACACTCCGTGTCGGTCTTTCAGGGACACACTGAGTAAGTCTTGAATACGTTTCAAGGTTGAGGGGAGGTTGACTAAACCCCCCCTTTTAGTACTGGCAAATTTTTTCAAAATTATTTTAAAATTTTCTTATGAATCAAAATTGTATGTTTCGGTTTAATGCATGATGATCTTAAGATGTACAAACAGCAACACAGCTAGGTATACACTTCAGAAATTGGAAATATTGCATGAAAGAGAATCACACTTACAGTCACGTGTCAGTTACATAGGAATGTTGAGCCACTTGGCAAAGGATGCAATTTGGTCGTGTAATATTATGGGTTCGGTATTTTTCGTTAGTAGGCACGATCGCGACATTTCCGATGGTCCCCGATGATATGTCATCGAATCTTTGTTGCGTCAAAATTTCAGTATTTGAAAACTAGTTGACATAATAAAAATTCCTTCGTCTACGAAAATTAAGAATTAGCTATCGGCCATGATTAGACGCTAGATGTCGTTGTTCCTTGTGGAAACTGGATAACGACAGTTCTTCATAGATTTGTCTAAAACCGTTTAGTAATTTAATCACGGTTTCTTCAAATCGGATTTCATGGTTTATCTGACGAGGCAAGGTATTTTTAGGCGAGGTATTTTTCCAAATCAAGGTATTTTTACAAATAGCCATGTTATCGGGCAATTTAAAATTATTTTTTTCATTGACAGAGACAAATGCTATTGCTGTCTTTATTATAATTCATCACATCTCTTAGTTGACGTTAGTTGAATACTTATGTAACCTTTGTGGAAATATGGTAGATAGACGTTTGACAGTCTACCTATAATCCTTTAATCTGTCAGTAGCCATACAAATGTTTAATAGAGACTTGATAGTTTCTGGCTGAAATTCTAACTTTGAAAAAATATCTGACAGTGACAGCCGTTGAAAGGAAAATGAACGAAAATTTCTACATAGCAGCTTAGCAGTCAAATTACCGGCTCTGAAGTTAGATTGACGTCTCCAGGACTAAAGCGGATGTTATATAATTATAACGTAACTATAGTAACGTCAGCTTCCGGAAAAATTGTGATCAATCATTGGTTATACGTTTTTGTTATTACGTAACCATGGTAATGTCACCTTCTGAAGAAACCGCGAGCGATCATTGGTTAACCGTAGCAATGCCAGCCCCATTGGTCAGCAGAGTTCGGCCGAAGTCGTGATACTAGTCTCGTAAGATTTCGGAACCCGATTTGTATTATTCGACCAAGTTGCGAACAGTGCGAATGATCAAAATTCCCGTGTATTATTTTAATTTGAAGTTGACATAATATAACTATATTTATCTCTTTCATTTTCTCTCTGCTCTGTCTTTAATGGTCCGTTAGGAGTGTTGCTGTTTGTACTACAAATGTTTTTTGAAAAGAGTTGTCCCGCTGAGTTTCTTGCCGGTCACAATTTTGGGATATCTTCCTAACAATACAATCATACAAAGGAAGGAAATACTTCTCAGGCAGTGGCGTAGGGATAGAACCGGCGTAGATTTTTTTTTGTCTCTTGTCTTCATTCTGAAAATACTTGTAATAAATAACTAGCTTAATTTGCAAATTTAGTATGTACATCCACCCTTAAAATTTATTGTCTGTGGTTTAGTATATTTTTCTTTGGTGGGTAGTTTTGTACTTATCTTTCTTATCTTGATGGAGGTAGATCTATCAAATTTCCTCCATTGTTAGTCATCCGCAGACCACGAACCCTGTAAAGTGTTCGAAACGTCGGAATGAAGTTAAAATTAGTTAATATACGCGAGTATATGCGTTTTCATAGTTTTATTTCACGTTTAAAGGTCTTCGCACACTATAACAACGCTACTCACACTCACGATGAGTACTCAACTAGTTGATCCACCCAATGGTCACTAGTGGACAAAGCGGTGACAACGAGTGGGCAATGAAAATCGTTGCTCGATACACGTCAGTCGCAAACGCATTGTCGTTGCGTGGACAACGTGTGGTCGTTGCGTGACAAACGAGTCGGGGTTGACCTTTAGTGTACGATGCGTAGGCCACTCGTACACTATTTTAATATCAGTTTTTGTGTTATATTTATTTGATAATATTTCAATGATTAGATTTGAGTCGAGTGGGTGTGGAGATGATATAGTGTGCGAAGACATTAAAACAACCATTTCATAAATTATAAATCACGTAGTGGCCGATAGTGCTCGAAAAGACCATTTGGCAAACGCAGCATAGGACGTCCACCCTCAAAATGGACGACTGACGACATTATGAAGAAAAAAGGGAGGCCTATGTTTAGCAGTCGACATCTTATGGCTGAACGAAATTATAAATAAATGTCATACGAGTAGACCAAAGAAAGCCCAGTTCACCAATGTCCGTGGGGGGGCCTCCTAACCTTTCATACTTGATTATGACATGTGGAAATGCGTAGATACCTATACCCGCAAAATTATTGGAGTGAATCTTTTTCAAATACACATAATATTTTTTTCTTAGGAGCGTTACGTCTGCAGTGTTCACGCGTGAAGATAAAGTGGTATCCGGCTCTGATGATCGTTCTGTAAAGGTATGTGTTATGGTAGAAAAATCAGTTATTAAGCATTCGCGTTTGCGCCTAATATTGCAGATCGACATTCAAATTATGTTTTGCAAGAGAAGCTGTCAAAGCAGTTGCCCTGTGACTAATTGGGTTTACATTAGTTGAGATATTGACGCATAGCTAGGGTTGCAAAAAAAACTGTTTTTTTTTAGCTTGAAAAAAACATGAAAAAAAACAGTGAAAAATGTGTTTTTTTTTCAAAAAGTTTGAAATCTCAAAATTAGCAAGGCAATTAATACTTTTTTACAGTTTTTTTAAACTTTATGTTGACTATTAAACGAATATTATTTAACAACTTTGATTTTAGGTTTCTAAAACTAACGTTAACGAAATCCGTGTAAGGTGGTTAACATACCACATACCTACCAGTCAAAATAGTTTTTTTTTGCTTTTAATGCTGAATAATGTAGTTACAAACTTACATCACACAGACATATTTACTTTAATGATCTTAGTTACACGATAAATCACGAAAAACCGTTTCTTTTACTATTATTTGAACACCTGAAAAAAAAAACCATTTTTAGAAAAAAAACCATGGTGCTTGGTTTTTTTTTCATGTTTTTTTTTCTATTTACAACTCTACGTATAGCCCACATTCCCCTTCGCTAGCTGACGTGGATTACCCCGAACACTCGTCTAACAAGAAATTATATGATCGGCGCTAAC